>RJWJ010016078.1:0-35061 GCA_004363605.1 Indri indri
CCAGACTTTAGTGGCCACAGGGAGCTGATGAGTCCCAAGCAAATTGTGTGATTCCAGAGCTTGGACATTCAGGACAGGCTACCTTCAGGGCAGAGGAGAGTTCAGCAAGCCAGGGGGGCCACCTAAGGACAAATGGGGCCAGAGTGCCAGATCTCCTCCATTCAGACACTTCTCCTTCCCCTCTTCTCCCCCTTCACAGCTGTTGAAGCTGCTATAGCAGGTCCCACATGAGTCAGCATGGGTGGCCCAAGGGACAACTGAGCCAGGGCTCTCAGCTGCTTCCCCTCTGTTGACATTCCCACCACACCCATGCTTCCAAAGAAAGGGGGGCTCACATCTTTGCTCTTAAAGACCTACGACAGACCAAGGGATGGTGCTTGGACTATGAGCTCCCTGTCCTCTGGCTGCTCCAGCAGAGCAGTGCATACCCTGAAGCAAAGAGACATTAAGCCTGCTTAGGCACTCCATGGGCAACTCAGGACCAGCACATTTCTCCCTGGCACGGTCAGGGATTGAACTTGGGGGATCAGAGGACAGGCCTGCAGGCCAGATACCATACCCTCAGGACTTGATCATGTTGCTCAAGGGCATGGAGAGGAGATTTGTAAACTAATTTGGGAGGCAAGGGAGCCCAAGTGGGCAGAATTGAAATGAGAATGCAGTATAGGTCCCAGCCACACTGCACTCCTGGAGCAGTCCTACCCCTACAGGAAAATTGAACATTCTTTCCTGGATGAAGTCTCAGGCAGGAAAGTTCCCAGCTTGTGGCATCATTCCTGGTGACCTAGTTTGAGTTGCTGCTTGCAAACAGACACTGGAAGGTGATCCATAGGGCATGGGAAAAGGGAAAAGAGTGAAACCTACTCTCAACAACCAGATTGTGAATCCCAAACTCCCCTTCCCCAATAAGCAGGCTTGATGGGCCCACTTCAGACCCTCCCTTGTGATTTTCCCAGCAGCCTGGGATTTGGTCCTCAACCTCTGCTGAGACAGCTCTTGTGCCCACCTTTATGGAGCCAGAATGAAGGCTACTCAACCCAGCCTCACTCCTCCACCCACTTCTGCTGCTGTGGAGGCTCCCCACCCACTACCTGAGGCATCTTCTCCCTATTGACTACTGCCAGATGAAGGTCACAGAAAAGACCACTGCAGCTGGCTGTTTCCTAAAAGCACCACCTACTGACAGGGAGGACAATTTATACAACCCATTACAGCATTTGTTGATTCAATCAAACAGGCATTGTTTACTCTTACCCCTAAGTACCACTTGCTGACTTAGAGATTAAACTGGGCATCCCAATATAATTCACAGTGTTAAGAAGACCACAGGGATGGGGAAAGAGAAAGGATTTTATGACCTCCATCTCCCCTTGTCGACAAGAGACAGGGAATCTGCCTACATACATAGTACACCACTGCTGCATCCTACATATAACCAGAAGCTGAGAAAACCACTACACTAAGGATATCTATAAGCAAGGTATCTATCCAGAAGCTAGACTGCCAACAAAATACCAACAAGAAAAGTTAAAATCCTTACCAAAAGTATGTCACAAGGTACACCCTTAAAGGGAGGAGAAAAAAAAAGTCCCATCTAAACAAAAAGAAATCCAAAAACAAGAAGCAACAGTTGCTCCAGATGGTAAGGAATCAGTGTAAGAACTCAAGAAGTATGAAAAATTAGAGCAAAAGGACCCCCACCAAAAGATCACACCAGCTGTCTAGCAATGGATCCCACACCAAAGTGAAATCCAAGAGAATATGAAAAACCAGCTCAAAGAATCCAGAAAAATAATTCAGGAAATGAATAAAAAATTCACTAAAAAATTCACTGAAAATTAAAAATTCATTTAAGGAAATACAAAACACAGTGGAAAGTTTTAAGAATAGGCTAGAATAAGCAGAAGAATCTCAGAGCTTGAAGACAACTCTTTTGAATTAACTCAGTCAGTCAAAAATAAAGAACGGAAAATTAAGAGGAATGAGCAAAGCCTATGAGAAATATGGGATTATGTAAAATGGCCAAATATAAGAATCACAGGCATCCCTGAGGTGAAGAAGAAAATTCAAAAGGGCTGGAAAACCTATTTGAGTGAATAATTGAGGAAAACTTCCCTGGTTTTGCTGTAGATTTAGACATCCAGGTACAGGAAGCTCAATGAACACCTGGGAGATTCAAAGAGGCAATCACCAAGACACATAGTCATCAGACTGGCCAAAGTCAGCACTAAGGAGGAGCAACTGTGAGCCATGAGGTAAGAACATCAAGTAACTTACAAAGGAAAACCCATCAGGTTAACTGCATACTTCACAACTGAGACTTTATAAGCCAGAGGGGATTGGGACCCCATCTTCCGTCTTTTTAAATGGAACAACTGCCAGACTAGAATTTTGTATCCTGCAAAACTACATTTCATATATGAAAGAGAAATAAACACTTTTCCAAACCGGCAAACACTGGGGGAATTTGTCAAGACCAGACCTGCCCTACAGAAAATACTCATAACTGCATTACATATGGATCAGTACAGTAGACACCACTGAGTGTAAAACCACACAAAAACAGAGCTCATATAAAACAATAGTACAAGAGGTAAAACAAATAAGGTACTATCCAATAGGATGAACGGAACAGCGTCCCAAATATCAATTATATCAATCAACATGAATGATATGAATGCCCCACTTTAAGAGACATAATCTGACTGAATAGCTGAAAAAATACAACCCAAGTATCTAAATATAAATAGCAGCATCAAAATTTCTGGGGATTTCAACATCCCACTGACAGAACGGGACAGATAACCCAAGCAAACAATAAATATAGAAACACTGGACTTAAACAGGACTCTTGAACAAATGAGCCTAAAGATATTTACACAACATTTCACCCCAAAACTACTGAATATACATTCTTCTCATCAGCATTTGGAACATTCTCCAAGATTGATCATATCTTAGGCCACAAAACATGTCTCAACAAATTCAAAGAAATAGAAATCATACCATATGTCTTCTCAGAACACAGTGGAGTGAAACTAGAGATCAATTCCAAGAGAAACGCTCAATTCTACACAGTCATGGAAATTAACCTACTGCTGAACTATTATTGGGTCGATAATGAAATTAGGATGGAAATCAAAAGATTCCTCTAACTGAACTACAAAGGGGAGACAAGCTATGAAAATCTATGGGATTCAGCAAAAGCTGTCCTCAGGGGAAAATTCATAGCCTTAAATGATTAAATCAAATAGAGAAAAAGATCACAAATTAACAGTCAAGTGATAAATCTTAAGGAACTAGAAAAGGAAGAGAAAACCAAACCCAAAACCAGTAGAAGAAAAGAAATAACTAAGGTCAGAGCAGAACTAAATGAAATAGAAAATAAAACAAAACAAAATACAAAAGATCAATGAAATAAAAAGTTGGTTCTTTGAAAAATAAACAAAATTGATATATCTGTTGCTAGATTAACCAGGAATAGAAGAGAAAGGACCCAAATAACCTCAATCAGAAATGAAAAAGTAGATGTTACAACTGATACCCCAGAAATAGAAAATATCAGCTGTGAATAGTATGAAAATCTGTACAAACATAAACTTAAGAGCACAGAGGAAATGGAAGATTTCTGGAAACACGTAAACTCACAAGACTCGATCAGGA
Organism: Indri indri; assembly: GCA_004363605.1. Classification (NCBI taxonomy): domain Eukaryota; kingdom Metazoa; phylum Chordata; class Mammalia; order Primates; family Indriidae; genus Indri; species Indri indri. Next base: position 3,664 of record RJWJ010016078.1, read on the forward strand.
AGAAATAGAACTACTGAACAGACCAATAATGAGCAATGAGATTAAAGCAGTAATAAAAGATCTTCTAACAGAAAAAAGCCCTGGAACATATGGATTCAGAGCTGAATTTTACCAGACCCACAAATAAGAGCTGTCATCCATACTGCAGAAACTATTCCAAAACATTGAGAAAAAGGGAATGCTCCCCAACTCATTCTACAAAGCCAGTATCACCATGATACCAAAGCCAGGAAAGAATACAACAAAAAAGGAATATCTACAAACCAATATCCCTTATGAATACAGATGCGACAATCCTCAATAAAATACTAGCAAACAAAATTCAACAGCACATCAAAAAAATAATCCACCATGACCAAGTGGGCTTCATCCCACTTGGATGAAGGGATGCAAGGATAGTTCAATGCATGTAAATCTATAAATGTGATTTACCACATAAACAGAAGCAAAAACAAAGACTGTATGATCATCTTTACAGATGCAGAAAAAGCATTCAACAGAATCCAGCACCCTTTCATGATAAAAACCCTCAACAAATTATGCATAGAAGGAACATATCTCAAGATTATAAAAGCTATATTTGAAAAACCCACACCCAACATCATATTGAGTAGGGAAAAGCTGAAAGCAATTCCACTAAGCCCTGGAACAAGACAAGGGTGACCATTGCACTTCTATTCAACATAGTGCTGGAAGTCCTAGCCAGAGTAATCAGGCAAGAGAAAGAAATAAAGGGTATCCAAATTGGGAAAGAGGAGAAAAACTATTGCTTTTTGTTGATGATATGTTCTTATATCTAGAAAACCCCAAAGACTCCACCATCAGACTCTTGGAATTGATAAATAAAATCAGCAAAGTCTCAGGTTACAAAATCAATGTACACAAATTAGCATTCCTCTACACCAATAACAGTTAAGCTGAGAATCAAATCAAAGACTCAATAACATTCACAATTGCTGCAAAGAAAATTAAATACCTAGGAATATACTTAACAAAGAAGTTGAAAGATCTCTACGAAGAGAACTACAAAACACTGAGAAAAGAAATCGCAGATGATACTAACGTGGAAAAACATATTATGCTCATGGATTCATATAATCAACATTATTAAAATGTCCGTACTACCCAAAGTGATTTATAGATTCAATGCAATATACCATCAATATACCAATGTCATATTTCATAGATCTAGAAAATAATTCTGAGCTTTGTGTGGAACCAGAAAGAGCCCAAATAGCCAATGCAATCTCAAGCAAAGGGAACAAATCTGGAAGCATCACATTACCAGACTTCAAACTACACTACAAGTCCCTAGTAACCAAGACAGCATGGTATTGGCACAAAAATAAGAGACATAGACCAATGGAAGAGAACAGAAAACGCAGATATAAAACCATCCACATACAGCCAACTGATCTTCAACAAAGCAGACAACAATATGTACTAGGGAAAATGTTGCTGGGAAAATTTGATAGCCACATGCAAAAGAATGAAGCAGGATCCATATTTCTCAGGACTCACAAAAATTAATTTAAATGGATAAAGACTAAATGTAAGGCATAAAACCATAAGAATTCTAGAATAAAATGTTGGGAAAACTCTTCTAGATATTGACCTATACAAAGAATTTATGAAGAAGACCCCAATGGCAATCACAGCAACAACAAATATGGGACTTGATTAAATTTAAAAAAGCTTCTACACAGCCAAGGAAATAATTAACAGAGCAAACAGACACCATACAGAATGGGAGAAAATATTTGCAAGCTATATGTCCTATAAAGTACTAATTACCAGAATCTACAAAGAGCCCGAGTAAATCAGTAAGAAAAACTTCAACAACCCAATTCAAAAGTGGGCAAAAGACATGAACAGAAGCCTCTTAAAAGAAGATAGATAAATAGCAAATAAACATACGGAAAAATGGTCAACATCACTAATCATCAGTGTGAAGCAAATTAAAACCACAATGAGATATCACCTTGCCCCAGTTAGAATGTCTGTTATTAAAAAGTCCAAAGACAATAGATGCAGTCATGGATGCAGAGAGAAAGGAATGCTTATACACGGTTTGTGGGACTGCAAATTAGTACAACCACTGTGGAAAACAGTATGGAGATTCCTCAAAGAACTAAAAATAGACCTACCATTTGATCCAGCAATCCCTCTACTACTTGAGAGAGATGTTTATGGCAGCACAATTCACAACTGCAAAAATGTGGAATCAAGACAAGTGCCAATCAATACATGAGTGGATGAACAAAATGTGGTATATGTGTACTACAGAAGGCTACTCAGCCATGAAGAAGGATGAGTTAAGTCCTTTTGCAACAATTTGGATTGAACGGGAGACCATTATCCTAAGTGAAGTATCTAAAGAATGGAAAAATATATACCACATGTACTAGCTATTAAGTTGAAACTAACCAATGAGCTTACCTGTGCATGGAGGGAAATAAAACTCAGTGGAATTCAAGCAAAGGGGAAGGGGGAGGAGGGAATGGGAGAAAACCTACCTAACAGGTACAATGAACACTATCTGAGTGATGGGCACACTTGTAACCCTGACTCGAGCATAATAAAAATGATGCAGGTAACCAAAAACATTTATACCTCCATAATATTTTGAAATTAAAAAAGACTGCACTTTGAATATCAAGTCTAGAGGATACTTATGTTACTTGTTAATTTGCAATATAAGTAGTATTGCAATCAAGATTGAAAATTCATTTAATATAGGTGCACCTAATGTACCAAACATCATGGCTTAGCCTAGCCTATCTTAACCCTTCTATAGTTGGGCAAAATTATCTAACACAATGACTATTTTTATAATAAAGTTTTAAATATTTCACTTAATTTATTGAATACTGTACTGAAAATGAAAAACTGAATGGTTTTATGGGTACCTGAATTCCAGTTTCCATTGAATGTCTATCACTTTCACACCTTTTAAGGTTGAAAAATTGTGAGTCAAATCATCTTGTCAAGGACCATCTGTATTTAACTACATAAGAAACTGTGAAACTTTTTTCCCAAAATGGCTGTATCATTTTGCATTCTCACAAGCAATGTTTATGAATTCCAGTTGCTTCATATCCTCACCAGCACTTGGCATTGTCACTTTGATGTTGTTGTTATTGTTGTTACTATAGTCATTACAATAGGTGTGTAGTGGTATTATAACACTGTGGTTTAATTTTCATTTCACTAATTCGTAACGATGTTGAGTGCTTCTTCATGTGCTTTTTTCCATTCATAGGTTTTCATTGGTAAAATGTTTGTTGAAATGTTTTACTCATTTTTAATTGGGTTGCACATTTTCTAGTTATTTAATTTTGAGTGTTTTTTATACACTCTGGAGGTAAGTCTTTTATCAATTATGTGTTTGCCACTATATCCTCCCATATGGTGTCTTGTCTTTTTTACCTCCTTAATAGTTCTTTCAAAAATCAAAAGTTTTTAATTTTGAGGAAATCCAATTTATCATTTTTTCTTTTATTGATCATATTTAATAAGTATTTTCCTACTACAAAGTCACAAAGATTTGCTCCTATGTTTTCTTTCAGAATATTTAAGTTTTAAATTTTGCATTAGGTCTATTATTTTGTGTTCATTTTGAGCTAAATTTTGTACATCATGTGAAGTATGATTTGAGTTTTGTTTTTGCTTTTGTTTTTTTTCTTTTGCATAAGTATAACCAATTGTTCCATCACCATTTGTTGAAAACACTACTCTTTCTCCAGTGAATTTTCTTTGCACATATGTCAAAAATCAATTGACCACATGTGTGGGGGTCTATTTCTGACTATTTCTGCTGTTTGTTCATCAATAACATACTGTCTAGCTTATGATTGCTTTATGGTAAATCTTGAAATCATTTCCTCTGTCTGAGTTCCCCAATTTTTTCTTTTTCAATATTGGTTTGGCTAGTCTAGTTTCTTTGTCTTTCTGTATAAATTTCATATTTAGCTTGTTGATGTCCACAAAAATGCCTGGATTAGGATTGTACTGTATCTCTAGGTCAATTGGGGGAAATTTGTTATCTTAATAATTTTTAGCCTTCAAATTCAGGAATATAGTATCTCCATTTACATAGATCTCCTTTGTTTGCTTTCATCAGTATTTTATAGTTTTCCCTATTCAAATCATGTACATATTTATTAAGTTTATACTTAAGTATATTTCTTGGTGCTATTACAAATGGTACTTTGCAAAACTTCATTTTAAATTGTTTATTTCTACTATATGGAAAATAATATAATTTTTGTATATTAACTTTGTATCCTGCAACCTGGCTAAAATTTTGTTCTAATACCATTTTTGTAGATTTTCGGAATTTGTTATGTAGCTACTCATGTTATCTGTGAATAAAGACAAGTTTATTTCTTCCTTTTCAATCTCTTTTCCTTTCCTTTCTTTTTCTTCTTTATTACATTAAATAAAATCTCCAGTATAATGTTGAATAGATGTAGTGAGAGCAGATGTCCTTTGATGTACCTTGACATACCTTACAGTGTGTAATCCTGAGAAAAATTTCATTTCCACTACTAAGTATGATGTTAATTATAGGTATTTTATACAGGCCTTTTATCGGAATGACAGAGTTCCCTTCTATTCTTAGTTTGCTAAGAATTTTTATGATGAAATGGTGTTGCTTTTGTCAAATGTTTTTTCTCTATATATTGAGATAATTGCATGGATTTTTTTCTCCTTTGATATAACAAATTGCATTGATTCAAATATTAAGCCAGAGCTGGAAGCAGTGGCTCACACCCGTAATCCCAGCACTTTGGGAGGCCAAAGCAGGTGGACCACTTGAGACCAGGAGTTTGAGACCACTCTGGGCAAAATAATAAGACCCCTGTCTCTACAAAACATAAAAAAAATAAAATTAGCTGGCCATCATGGTGCATGTTTGTAGTCCTAGCTGCTCAGGAGGCTGAGGCAAGAGGATTGCTTGAGCCTAAAAGTTCAAGTTTACAGACAGAGCAAGACACTGTCTCTAAAATAAATAAATAAATAAATAAAATATATATATACACATATATATATAAATGCAGAACCAGCTTTGCTCCTAGGAAAAGCTCACAAGGTTCTTTTTATATATTGCTGCTTTTAATTTGCTATTATTTTCTTTTTGATTTTCGCTTATATTTTCATAGAGGTATTATTCAATATATATTTTTCTTACAAAGCCTTTATATAAGTTTTGTTAACAGAGTAATAACAATTTCAAAAAAATGTTTTCTCCTTTTCTATTTTAGAAAAGTCTGTAAAATCTCTACTATTAATATTTCCTTCTTAAGTCCTTCATAGAATTCACCAGTGAAGTCCTTTGGACATGAATTTTCTTTTCAAAGATTTTTAACTACAACTTCAATTTTTTAAAAGAAATAGTCTTATTCAGCGCTGAGCTTTGGTGGTTTGTGTCTTTCAAGGAATTTGCCTATGGTGTATAAAAATTGTTAACTTCATTGGCATACCGTTTTCATAATATTCCCTCATTAACTTTTGTAGATATCTATAAGGTCTGCTGTGACATCTCCATTTTTAATCCTAACATTGCTAACTTGTGTCTATTCTCTTTTTCTTGGTTAAGCCTGGTGAGAGTTTTATTAATTTTTTGATTTTTCAAAGAACCAGCTTTTGGTTTTATTGATATACTTTATTGCTTTTCTCTTGCAAGTGTATCGTTGCCCACTCTTAGGTTTTGTTTATTTATTTCTGCTACCCTTGGGTTTAATTTGCTCTGTTTCTCTAATTTCCTATGGTAGAAGCTTAGATAATTAATTTTATTTTTTTTTCTAATGTAACGTTTAATGCTACAAATTTTTTTCTAATCACTGTTGTAGTTGCACCCACAGATTTTGATATGTGTATATTTTAATTCAATTCAAAATATTTTTAAAATTCCTCTGTGACTTTCTTTTTGGCCAATAAATTATTTAGAAGTGTGTTGATTAATTCTCACATATTTGTGGACTTTCCAGATATCATTTTATTATTGAATTATAGTTCAAAATTTTTATGGATAAATATCATACTATGTATGATTTTAATTTCTATAAATGTATTGAGGTATTTTTATGAATCAGAAAATAGCATATTCTGGTAAATATTCCATATACATTTGAAATAAAGTGTATTCTACTGACGCCATTTGGAGCGTTCTTGAAATGTCAGGTCAAGTCGACTGATAGTTTGTTAAGGTTGATAATTATGTTGAAGTTTTCCATATCCTAACATTTTTTCCTGCTTATTCTATTGATTATTGAGAGAGGAATTTTGAAGTCTCTAAGTATTTAACTTGTGGATTTATCTATTTCTCTTTTCAGTTTGACCAGTTTTGTTTTGTGAGGCAACCCTCTTGTTAAGTACAAACACATTTAGTGTTGTCATGTTTTCTGCTATTTGATCATGGCTTTGGTATTTAATATCTCTCTTTATTATTTTTAATATTTCTTGTTCTGAATTGTAGTTTGTAGTATATTAATATCACCACTTCAGCTTTCTTTTTATTAATCCTTACATATGTATCTTTCATCATACATTTACTTTTAACATGTCTACATCTTTATTTTTAAAGTCACTTTCTTTTAGATATCCCATAATTAGGTTATTGCATTTTATACAAATTGACAAGCTCTGCCTTTTAATAGTGTGGTTAGATTATTTGCATTTAGTGCAATTATTTACATGGTTAAATTTAAATCTACCATTTTGAAATTATTTTCTGCCTTTTCTAGCTGTCCTTTGTTTTTTCTGTTCCTCTTTTTCTGCATTTTAACTGAGTATGTTTTATTATTACATTTTATATCTATCCTTGGCTCATTATTTATATCTCCTTTAACAAAATGGTTGCTATAAGGTTTATAACACATATAATCTATAGTCTATAATCTTTATACATGTCTAGTGAAAAAAAAACCCTTAAAATTCCCAATTTATTGCTACCATCTTTTGAATCAATGTTGTCATATTTTCATATTTTTTTTCTTATTTTATCAGTGAGTGGAATCATTTCCCCCTATTCTAAAGTAGCAACAATTGTGATCAATTTACCAACAGATTCACATTTATTGAAAATCTATTATGTGCCAAATATTTTGAATGAAGTATACCATTTAATATACAGAATTCTATAAGGTAAATACTCTTATTATCTCCATTTAATAGCTCAGGGAATTGAGGCATAGGAAATATAAGTGACTTATTAAAAGTTACATATTTTTGTGGTATTTTAAATCAGCCAGTCTAACTCTAGAGTTTGCAATCTCAATCATTGTGTTACAGTGCTGGTACATCGTAAATTTATTAAAAATTATAAAAATTACTAGTATTTTTAGTTTGTGTTCTAAAATTCCATATGGAAAAAATTATTTTGTTTGCAAATGTCAATTTGTTCATTTTTTCTTGTTTTATTTCAGAATATTATGGAAGTACAAACATTTTGCTTACATAAATTGCTTTTGTACCGTTTCCGTCAAAGTTATATGTGTGCCCATCCCCTAGATAGTGTGCATTGTACCCATTAGGTGTGACTTTACCCATCCCCTTCTCCCCCTCCCACCTGCTTGATTTCCAGTGAATGTTATTTCCATATGTGCACGTAAGTGTTGATCGATTAGTTCTGATTTAATGCTGAGTACATGTAGTGTTTACTTTTCCATTCTTGTGATACTTCACTTAGAAGAGTGGTCTCCAGTTCCATCCAGGTTAATACAAGGGGTATTAGTTCACCATTTTTGTTATGGTTGAGTAGTACTCCATGGTATACATACACCACATTTTATTTATCCACTCATGTATTGATGGGCAATTGGATTGTTTCCACAGCTTTGCAATTGTGAATTGTGCTGCTATAAACATTCGAGTGCAGGTGTACTTTTTATAGAATGTCTTTTTTTCCTTTGGGTAAACAACCCGTAGTGGGATTGCTGGATCAAATGGTAGTTCTACTTTTAGTTCTTTGAGGTATCTTGATACTACTTTCCATAGTCCATGCCAGCATTTGTCATTTTTTCTTATTTATTAGCCAGCTAATATTTTTATTTCATATCTTATTGCATTTGCCAGTGCTTCCAAAAAATGATGATGATGGTAATAAATGAACATGTATTTTATTCCTGGTTTTATAGGGAATGTTTGTATGTTATTTTCAGTTTATTAGGATTTTTAACAATAAAAAATGAATATATTTTTGAATATTTAATAACCTTTTCCAATTCTTTTCCTCTATTTTTAAACTTATTATAATCACATCCTGCAATATTATGGAAATTGACAAAAATTTTTAAAGAGAAAAATATTAGAGACAAATAAAACAAATATTCTACAACTCAATAAAAAAATCATATTTACTTATGAATATACAGTAATCCTCTCTTATTTGTGGTTTCACTTTCCAAGATTTTAGCTACTCATAGTCAACCACAGCCTCAAAATAAGTTAAGTACGGTATAATAAGACAGTTTGAGAGACAGAGAGATAACACACAAGAAAGAGAAGCCATATTTACCTAACTTTTATTACAATATATTATTAAATTGTCCATTTTATTATTAGTTGTTAATCTCTTATTGCCTAATTTGCAAATTAATCTTTTATCAGAGGTATGTACGTATAGAAAAAATATAGTATAGCTAGCGTTTGATACTATGTACAATTTCTTGCACCCACTGGGGGGCTTGGAATGTATCCGCTGTGGATAAGAGGAGACTACTGTAATGGCATATGATTTGGAAATTCTTTCTAGTAGTATGATATATTAATAATAAAATTTAATTAAATTTTACTAACTACCTATCATGGACTACAGGATTGGCACAGCTCATAAGGGCTACCATTATTTTCCATCTGTCAAGTGCCAAAAAGCAGAATTTTACCCGGCATTCAAATGGTGGCATTATATTACTACAATCTGTTCTATACCCAAATCCAAAACTTGGTTTGGCAATTTTAGTGAAGTGCAGTGCTGAATCCAGAGCATTAGTTCATCAAACACAGTTTAAAATTTTTTCTTTATTGAGGAATAATTAACAAACAAAAATTGTGTATATTTATGGTGCACAATTTGGTGTTTTGATATATGTGTGCACTGTGAAAGGATTACCACAATCAAACTAATTACCACATCCATTGCTTCACATATTTATCAGGGTGTTTTTTTGTGGTGAGAATGTTTAAGATCTACTCTCTTAGCAATATTCAAGTATATGTTATTATTAACTATGGTCATCAGGCATTCTCTCTCATTTTTCCATCAATATTGATGTCCCTAAGAGGCAATTACAAACACATACACACACACACACACACACACACACACACACACACACACAGAGAGATATCTCATACAGATAAAGACATAAGTACACATGTATGCATTTTCTTTTTTCCCACAGTCACTATCATTGACCTATATAGTAACTGTGTGGTTGAAAATCAGTGGTGGAAACCCAAATATAAAGCAGCACTACACAGACATATCCCCCAAAAACTTTCTGGACAAATTTTCTGGTTATCCTGTAAGGCTGCATTATCCAAAAGTGTAGCCACTAGCCACAAGTGTCTATCTGAATTGTATTTAAATTAATTAAAAGTAAATAAAATTTAAAATTTATTTCCTTATTCACACTAGCCACATTTCAAGTGCTCATTGCACATGTGGCTGGTGGCTGCCATCCTGGACAGTGCAGATAGAGAACACTGTCATCATAACAGAAAGTTCTAGTGGACAGTACTGCTATGAAGACTGCAGATGGTCTTCCTCTATCACTCAAAAAGAAGAAATTCTGCAAAACTTTCAAATTGTTCATACAGATCTGATCATGAAGACTCAAGCCTTACCAAACATTGAGGGCCTTCAGCCATAGAACAATGGATTTCTCACAATACTACATGGAAAGTGTTAAAGCAATAATGCCCCTGAGCCACTTCTGAATTATGACTGTCTAGGGAATAGTTAACGATGCTAAATTTCACAGTGCTGAAAAGATGGAGGATCAATTTTTTTGCTTGCATCGTAAATAGAAAGCAACTCTTTGTATGAAAAGCGGTTCAAAATTCCATATAGTTACCAGTGCAAAGGGAACATATGTTGAGCAGAAATAATGCAGTTGCCAAAGAGAACAAGAGCCGAAACATCACTCAACTAGAGCCAGCATCATACAGAGCTTATTGGAAAGAAGCAAAATTGTGCATAAACACAAATAAATTAAGACTCATTACTTGAAAACAAGACTTTTAGCAAGTACATGAGAAATGCATACACACATACATGCATATAAATATATGATTTAGTAATAGAGCCCTAAAGCAAGAAAAGTAGATAATGTCTTTTGGAACAAACACAACATAGGATACAATAAAAAAAGTCCACCAATTTTTTTAAACCATGTGGTTTAAAATTTCTTTCTTAATAAGCAAAGTCAGCAAGTTGATATTAGAAAAAATATATATCTATTACACTTTTATTTATGGGTAAATATAATATTTATGAATTTTAATTTTCTGAATTAATTTCTGTCATTGGAGAAATATCTCCCTTTTTTTTCATCTTTATACTCCTAAGTTGAAGGATATCTAGTTATTATCATCTAAAAAGCCCAGATTAAAATGAAATCTGCCTGTCTATAGGAGTCAAAATTCTTGTTTTGAAGAATTTTGGTAGAAAATTTTGGTAGAAAAACCAAACCAAAGTCTTTTCTTTTTTTATAGAATTTTGGTTAAGCTTATTTCTGTGTATTGGTGTGTGCATGTGTGTATAAGCATGTGTGTGTGTGTTATACATTACAATCACATAGATTTCTCTGTAGTTTGTGACAATATCATTCACCTTAGCTGGCTGAACAAGGAAGCAGGTCAAACTTTTAGGAAGAGACCATAATTATACTAAGATTATTCTTTGGCAATGATGAGAATTACCATTATACATAGGTTCTTTCTCAAGATGTAAATTATTTTAAAACATGTTAGAGGATGCAGAGGATGTCTGCCTTATTATGCTCGAGAGAACTTTGAGATCCCCTTGCTTGTTTCATGTGTGACTATGCCACAGTAGAATACAACAGGTGAAAGGAGAACGAAAAGACATCTAAGAAGGCAAGTCAAATTCACTTTCATTAGTTGGAAAATCATTCAAAGCAGTTATGTTATTATGTTATTTATATGGTTTTATATGATAAAAAATAATGATCATAACACCAATTTCAATACAACAGTAACTTCAAAATATTAATAGGATAACTTAACTATTATATGTGTGTATTTGTAAATCATTTGTAAGTGTTTTACATTCTGTAATTTGTAAATTACAAATTTGTAAAACGTTTCATGCACATTCAGCTTTCAGACAGTTATCAAATATATGTGAGAATGAGGTATAATGTCATTCAATGCCCTTTAAGGTAGGTAAGATTTAATATCAGCACAAATTTTATTCATTCTTATTTACTACCCTCTACAGCTATATTCTTGGCATTAACCTGTTCTTCCTTCTGAGGTCAAACAATATGATTTAGAGCATAACGCCCTCCTCATTCCCTACAGTAATTAGTCTGCCTTACTCAAGAAAGTTGCTTGCCAAGGAGTATTTTAATTGGGCACTAGTTTCTGCAACTAACTAAAAGTCCAGGTTGGTGGCCCTAAAGTTTGGTGCTGAAATGTCCAGATGACCCAGTAGGCATATGTTTGGCTGGAAATTTTAGTTTCTTGTAATGCTATTGAATTTATATTTATTATTTCTTTATAATAAGAAGTATTATCTATTATCTTAGAGCCATTAAAGTCTATTGCAGTGCCCACAGAAACCTCTGAGTAATTACGAAAACCTACACAGACTCTTGTTAGATTTAGGGTGTTACAGGATATAGTAACTGCTCTGCTTAGTTTTTTTTTTTTTTTTCTTTTTTAACACTGAGACTAATTCATCAAAAGCTCACAAAGGTGAATGGGCCTTTATACGAATTAGCATAATTTATTAACAGTAGCAGCAACACCATCAAATCATCTATTCATGTATGTTATATTAGGTACTATACACTTAGCGTATTTGATGTGCAATGATTGTGATTGCAAAATTGCAGCAAGTTACAATCTATGAATATACCTTACGCACTGTTACTTAAAATGCAAATTTTTATTTATCTATAATCAGTTATACATCAACATGGCACTCAGAACCATGATTCCCTCTTAGAAATCTTTCTGCATTTAAGATTTCTGAAGAGAAAAATGCATTGATTTTGGAGCTGAATGGAACTAGGTCTTAATTATACTTCTGCCACTTTGTAACTGTGTGACATTGAAGAATTGTCTTAACCTTGCTGAGCCTTTCTCCTTATCTGTAAAATAGTGATATAAAATCCCACCTCATGTAGTTTATAAAGAGAAAAGGAACCATATGTGTGCTGTGACTGAAATAGATCATGGCCTCTAGTAAATAAGCAATATATGGTTGCTCTGTTATTTTTTAAAAGTACCAATAAATGCACACACACACACACACACACACACACACACACACACACACACACACATCCTTTTCCAAAAGCCCTATCTGGAAGCACCTCTGAACTCTTCTAGACACACAACAGCATTCTGATGGCCTTGCATCTACTGAGTGTTACACTCAAAGTGTGTTTAATAAATATCTGCTAAGATCTGCTTGCTGAGCTAAATACAGATCTCCCTCTTTTTAGTTAAAAGAGATTCTTCAAGTGAACAATACATCTTTAAAAAAATTTTTTCAGATGTTATCTTCTACAATCCTCCCATTTCTATGCTTATATTTCAGGTAAACAGTAGGATCCATAGTACGTATTGTAAAAATATATTCTTTTAACATGACCTCATCATGGTTACCTAAATCTAGCAGAGCCATTATTTTGTAAAGGATACAAAATATACTTGCAGTCATGCATGCACACACATATCAAGGATCAAACTTCCCAGTGATTTTATCCTTAATTTATGGTGGAGATTTTTGTCCTATTTTTCTCATTTCCTATTATATACAAAAGAGGGCTTGCATTACAAGACCTATTTTATTCTTTTAAATGCATTGAAATTACCATTTATATTTCACAAGCACTTTTTTTTTTTTTACATGAAACAAATCCTCCCACATCAGAACTTAGAACAGGGGAATCCTCCTATAATGCATTTGAAATACTATCACTTCACGGAATGAATTCAACCTGAGCACAAAGCTAATTTTTATCTGAACCAGCTCCTTTGCATGGGAAATGGGACTATAGAATGAGATAAGAAATGTTAGTTCTTTATCGCTCATGTAACAAATCTCTTAATAACACGGAATGGCACGTTAGTTATTTTAGTGACAATATTAGGATGGTAATGAGAAAAGAATAGTAATACATATTCATTCTCCTGACGGGCATTACAATAAGATTGGGAATGGACAAAAAAATTAATCAACTACACTTGGCCAAAAGGGAAATAGGAATGGTATGAACAGTCCTGGAAACAGGAACAAAAAAAGAAAATCCACTGTGCTGGAACAAGTTCAATTTCTGTCCACTTCTGGGGACTCTTATCAAGCTCTTCTCAGAATCTACTTAAATTCCTGTTCCTTGTTCTCAGAGTCTTTTATTGATTGCACCTTGTTGGAAAGTATCTCTACTGGGTTTTGCTTCCTTAACCACCTCTGCAATGCAACCACAGGGCATAGTTTCCCTCTAGCTCCTGGAACAACCCTCATATCAACAGTCGCAGAATTAAAGCAAAGGAAATGGCCTGTGTTAGGAAAGAAAGGATTCCCATGTGTCAACGAAGGCCCGAGAAACTTAATAATTTTCATTTCAGAAAATTAATTATGTGATGTTCCTAGTTACAATGTGGAGAAAATATTTTGGTGAATTACTTTTAATGAACAGTAGGTGTTTATTCTTTGTGGTGATAGTACAATTATCAAAAATGCAAAATTGGAGCTGTATGTTTATGTTTACTTTTATGCTTAAAAACTTGAGCTTGTGGCTTGCTTGTGATGGCTTTAGGAATCCTGAGAGGATCGTATTACCTGGACCAAAAACCTTTTTCCTTGAGAACTTTCTGAATGGTGTTTTGAATTTTACAACATTTAACATATGTTCCTAATATTTTTATAATACTTCTTATGTTTTTGTACTTTTTAACTGGCCTTTGTAAATTAGGGGACAGTAAAAGAATGAGATGATAATAAAAACTAATTCTGTGACTATAGCCAAGGGCTCTAAGAACTGTTCAAAATTAAACTTTTTGTGAAAAAAAAGAACAATGTCAGAAGAAAAAGAAAATAAGAAGAACAAGGAAAAATATTTTATGACGGGGCTCTGCTGGAAATAGCTAGTTCTCTATTTTGGCCCACATAAACATAAAGCAATGAAAGGATTTTATTCAAAAAAATTTGGGTTCTGTCATTCATTGTTATTTTCCACTAAGAATAAGAGTTGCTTTTATGATATCAAATGGCTCCAAGTTTCCCAGTGCACTCTGAGATGGCGGTGGTTGTGGTATTCCTTTCTCTTTGATACAGACAGTGCTGAGTTCAGAATACATGAAGGGCCATGCAAACCAGTGGTTTTCAAAGTGGGGGAAGAAAAGAATATGAGCAAACTCACAACCATTAGAGAAAATGAGGAAGTATTGGGAGTTTCAGAAATGTGTGCAGAACTAAGACTGAATCCATTTGGGAAGGCATTTGTATACAAAAGCATAGAAAATCAGTATTTTCTTAGTGATATTCTTGACCAGTTGTACCTTCATCATAAACATACAATCTGCGTTACAACAGCTCCCTTCATTGCTCTCATGGTCCTTTTTGACACCAGAGAGGTTTGATCCCAAGGTGTAAGATGGGGGGATGTAAGATTCTGTCTGCAGATTCATCAGTTAAGTTATGGGTGGATATGTACGGGGTCTAACTCATTCCTTTCTATCAGGAGTTTCTCTGAGGAGAAAGCATTTCTTAAAATTGAAGGGCTAGTAATTCCAGAGCTTTATGTCCTCTGCTCAGAGACCACTTATTTGTGAATGAGTTACCCAAATTGCCTTCATTGGCATGACTTTGGTCTAATTCCAATAGAGTGGAAAAATTACAGATATGTTAAAGCAGAGTTCTTCTCAACAATTTTTAGAAGTTTTTTTCTAGATATGTTAAGATTATTAGGAAGAAGAAAGATACAGATTCTTATCCCTGGGAAACCTCGTAATCTCATGGACAGCAAGAGATGACAGGCATAACAGTATGCTATTCTTTGAAGTTCTATTTGGCAAAGTTTTGAGATTGGTGGGTAGCTCGCAGAGGTGTACTTTCCCTTATCGAAATCTTGGGCCCAGATATATTCAAGAATTTAGATAATTTTTCAGATGTAAGAAAGTTTAAGGAACATTTTCTTTATAATATAAAACTACCTATAGGTGGGTTTGGGGTAAGAACCTGTAATCAAACACCTTTCACTATTATGCAATGAAATAGATAAAGTCACACTAAGTTATATAAATACAGACACTAAATAATTTTATGTCACCACAAGTCAGATTTTGCCTCCAAATTAGATGTCTCAAACTTATGAAAAAACAAGTTTTTAGAGATTTTTGGAATTTGGAATTGCCGTTAAGGGATTGTTAACCCAAAGAACAAAAATTACTGTTGTTATTTACTATTACTATTATTCATACTACTACTATTACTATTTATTATGTGGCAGACATTTTGCTAGTGCTTTATTAAACACTTTCCAAATCCTCACAACAGTCTATTAATGCACAATAAAAACCCATTTTAAAAAACTAAGAGCGAGACAACTGGCAAGGAGTGAAGTCAAGATTCTATTCTACAAATGTCTGAATCAAAAATCCATGCTACATGCATATGTGTGTGTGTGTATATAAAAACATGTATATATGACAACTATTTTTTTCTTCCCTTTTTTACTGAACATATATTTATTGAGTGCCATATGTCAAGCATTTTTTCTTGACACTGGGCAATAGCAGGAAAGAAAACAAAGGTTCTGCTGTCATGGAAATATTCCTATCTCTAGAACATATAGAATCTAATATCCATATCCTAATTGGGGGGGTCAAAAAATACACACAAAAAATCAATTGAAAAAGAATTGTAAAGTAGTAATGAACATAATTTAGGAAACAATAAGTAGTGATGTGGAGGCACAGACAGGTATTTGCTCCAGAGTCATGAGGAAAGGCCTCCCTGCACCCTTTGAGCCAAGCTCTAAATGAACTGAAGGAAGACAGGTAACTGGGGAGGTGCGGTCCAGGCAGAGGAAAGAGGAAGTGCAAATGGCCTGAGAGGTAGCGTTGCCAGATAAAGTACTAGCACAGTATATCCCAGTGCGTTGCCAGTATATCCCATGTAATATGTGGAAAACACATGCTGAAAATGTATTTGTTGTTTTTCTGAAATGTAAGTGAAAATGGGTGTCCTCTATTTTTATTTTGCTAGATGTAGCAACTTTACTGAGGTGAAAATGTGTTTGCCCTATTACAGGGACAGCAAGGAGGCTGAGCAAGGAGGCCAAGGCAGCTGGTACAGAATGATGTGAAGGAGAGAAATAGATGAGACTATCCAGTATGGTAGTCATTAGCTTCAGGTGGCCATAGAACAATTGAAATGTGGCTGGTCAACACTGAGATGTGATATATGTCTAAAATAGACCCTGAATATCAGACTTAGTATGAAATTTGAATATGAAATACTTCGATAACTTTCTACATTGGTTGCACGTTGAATTGATAATAATTTGGAGGTATTGTGTTAAATAAAACATATTATAGGAATTGATTTCAACTACTTTTTATTCTCCTTTTTTTAAATAAGACACAGAGTCTCATCTTGTCACCCAGGCTGGAGTGCAGTGGCACAATCATAGCCCATGGCAGCCTTGAACTCCCAGACTTCAGAGATGCTCCTGCCTCAGCCTCCCAAGTAGCTAGGACTACAGACGCATACCACCATGCCCGGCTCATTTCCTTTTTTACTTTTTTGTAGAGATGGGGTCTCACTTTGTTGCTCAGGCTAGTCTTGAACTCCTGGACTTGAATTAACCTCCTGCCTAGGTCCCCCAAAATGCTAGGATTACAGGTGTGAGTCACCATGCCCAGCCATTCTCAGTGTTACTAAAATCTTTAACATTACATACATGCCTTGTGTTACATTACAATTGGATAGTGTAGAATTGCAAAGAAAATGCTAGTGGAGGAAGGAGACCACAGAGCCTTGAAGACCATGGTGATGACTGGAGTTTGCTTGAATGAAATGGACAGGCATCAGAGGGTTTACGTGAAGGAACAATATGACCTGACATTCTTTAAAAGGATCACTGGAATTGCTCTCCTGAGCTCCCTCCAGTGAACTCCCAACTGAGTTAACAAATACAGATGTTTCTTCCTGGTGATGACTACTGTCACCACCTGCAGGAGACTGTCATCGTTTCCTCCCTGACCTTGTCTCCCTGGCTCCTGGCTATGTCACTACATTGACCAGGATTTAACAGTACAACTGACTTGTTGTCTGTTGTTCTAAAGCCTGCTTTCTAGAGTTATTGATTCAAAAATATTCTTGGAGAACCTACCATGTGCTAGGCATTGTTTTAGGGGCTAAGGACACTACAACAGTAAAAGCAGGGTGGAAAAAAGCAGCAATGAAAGTTTTGCCTCACAGGGCTTCTATTTTAGTGGAGACAGTTTATATAAATAAATGGAACAAAATGCAGCAAAAATGAACAAATGTTATATATAAGGATATTAGATTTAAAGTGGTATGTCAAAAAAAATAAATAAATAAAAGATGGTTAGGGAGTCCCAGGGTGGAGTGGGTTATTTCCATTTTAAATAATTAGTTGAAAGACTTCACATGAGTGAGGTGAGTGAGCAACCTGTTACAGTATGAAGGTTTGTGTTTCCCTCAAAGTCTTATGTTAAGTCCTAAACCTAATGCAATGTTATTAGAAGATGGAGACTTTGGGTGATTAGGTCATGAGAGATGAGCCCTCATGAATAGGATTAGTGTCCTTGTATAAAAAGGCCCAGAGAGATCTCCCAGCCCTTCTGCCATAAGAAGTTGCAGTGAAGAGATGGTCGTCTTTGAGGAAGCAGGCCCTCACCAGACACTCAATCTGTCAGAGCCTTGATCTCGGACTTCTTGGCCTCTAGAATTGGGAGAAATAATTTTCTGTTGTTTATAAGCCACCCATTACATGATATTTGTTATATTAATAGTAGCTCGAATGGACTGAGTCATGACCCAGGTGGATATAGGGAAGCAGGGGAGAGCTCCAGGCATAGAAAATAGTTAATGCCAAGGCTCTGAGACTGGACCATGCCTGGTATGTTGGAGGAACAGCAAAGAAGTCAAGATGTGGAGATGGAGTGAGCAGGTGGGATAGTGAGAAATACAGTGTGCTTTGGCACAACTACCTACTTCAAGGCTCCTGAAATACACCTAGAAGAAATTAGGGACTTGAACAGAGCTTTTCAAAAGAGAGACTAATGGCCAATAAATATATTAAAAAATCATCAGAGAAATGTAAATCAAAACCACAATGAGATATCACCTAACCCCACTGAGAATGGCTTTTAGCAAAAAATACCAAAAAGATAGATGCTGGTGTGGAACTGGAGAGAAAGGAACACTATACACTGTTGGTGGGACTGTAAACTACTGCAGTCTCTATGGAAAACAGTATGGAGATTCCTCAAAGAACTGAAAGTAGACCTACCATTTGACCCAGCAATTCCTCTGCTGGGTTATTTACCCAAGGCAAAAAAATTATTTTATCAAAAAGACAGTTGCACTCAAATATTTATTGCCGCAAAATTCACAATAGCAAAGAAGCGGAATCACCCCAAGTGCCCATCAATTCATGAGTGTATTATTAAAATGTGGTATATGTATACCATGGAGTAGTACTCAGCCATAAAAAATGAATTAATACCTTTTGCAACAATCTGGATGGAACTGGAGACCATTCTCCTAAGTGAAGTATCACAAGGATGGACAGACAATCACCACATGTACTCTCTATTAAACTGGAACTAACTGATCTACACTTATGCACACAGATGGAAGTACAACTCAATGGAAATCATGCAGGTGGGAGGGGGCAGGAGGGGATGGCTGAAATCTGGGTGATGGGCACACTTGTAACTTTGACTCAAGCAGTACAAAAGCAAAAGCAATCCATGTAACCAAAACATTTGTACCCCCATAATATTCTGAAATTAAAAAATAGAGAAATTAGGTGGCTTTGTGGAATTGTGAGATTCCTGAGAAAGCAAAAATAGTTCTGATTTCTACTCATGGATAGTATACTAGTATACCCTCATCGTAGGGTGCTCCTGAAGCACATGCAAACTTCTTGGATTGCAAAGTTCATTTAAGTGGGTTTAGTGAAATCTGAAGAAAGCCAGAACTGTTAAGCCAGATACATTCCGAATTAATGTTATTCTCATGATCTAGTTTCGCAGCTCCAGAACTCACCTAGTAGGTGCCACAACAGGGATGTCAGATGGATGTAGTATTAGTGTCAATATCAGAACTTTTAAATAAATGTACCCTGAGCTTGCCTAGTCCTCTGGGGAGATGGGCAAGAAGAAAGCAAAGCTAGAATTAAGGGTATAGTTTTCCAGAGAAAGTTTCATGTAAGAGAGGCAAAAAGAGCAATTATGGTTTGTAAGGGAAGTGGATAGAAAGAAACAAGGGATTTCAAAAAGATTTTATATTCATGAAATGAGACCAGGCTAATATGAAAAAAGAACCAATTAGAGAATTGAGAAATTAAACATATTGTCTAAATATGAAACTCGCTATATAGGTTGATTAGCATAGGGAAATAAATGGTGTGTTTTAGATGCTAGTAAGTGGTAAGAAAAGAATTAAAGCAGGGTAAGTGAAACCAGGAGTGCCAGGTGCAAGAGGGGAAGGGGTGGGAGGGAAGAGCTAGGCAAAGGCCCTCAAGCAAGAACAGGGTGAACTTTGCTCAATAGCTAACCATCCCTCCGGTTCTGGCTCTGTTTCACAATTTAAAACGCCAGAGGGAAGAAGAGGACATCTTTGGGTCCTCAGGGTAATCAGGGACCCCTTACTTGTGCATTTGTTTGGATCAGGAGGGGGGAACAAGGAATGGGGAGACATTACAGAGAGGGAGGGCTATTTGGGAGGAATGGAAGAATAATTTGGGAAAACAAATACGAAAGTAAATAGGTGTATGGGTTTTAACTGTCACAGTGAATCTTGGCCTGCTGACCCAATGACAATTATCCACTGGACATTCAGTAAGTGTCACGCTGCCTTGCTCTCAGGGAAGTCCCAAGCTAACTTTGGAGAGAGACATACATGTTGGGTCTGCCACTGGAGAAAGAGAGACTGCACCAATGCAGAATGAATTCAGAATTCACACACCTGAATTCAGAATTTCCCAGATGTGTTCTGGGGGATGCTTGTCCCATTCCGTGGTATGTGATATTAATAAAACCGTTCAATGATCCAGCATGGTTAGGAAACCACTGCACACTCTTTCTCTGTCTTAGTAATTCCTGGTATACACTGGCAGGCTAAAGGCTTTGAGAAGTCCTGAGGTAAGAAATCTGTGGAGACTTGTTTTACCCAACATTTTCCAAATTTACTTGAATAAGAAGCTCTTTTACTCCTGTAACACATGTTCATAGATATCAGAGTTAATGATCTACAGAGTCTGTGCTTTGGGAAAACAGCCTCTGGGTGAACTTTCTGAGCACACCAACCTGGGCCTGCCTAAGGGAGAAAGGCCCTCCTGCATTCTATTGTCTTTGCAGGCACCCTTCATTCTACCACCCTGAGTTTTTATAAAGTCTTAGCCCTGCCTAAGAGGCTCTTGAACTAGAACTCATCCAAACAGAGCATAACAGGGTGACCTGGGCGCCCCGTCTACTTTTTAACCCTCTTCCTTAACAAGGAAGAATTATCAGTGATGTCTCCATCTAACTCTCTCTCTCTCCTGCATTAAAAATTATCTACTATATCTTCTTTTTCTCTTCTTATTGCCTAGTTTTCCTTTATTAACCATTACCAAAAATAAATTAAAATGTAAATAAAATAAAGTAGGCTCTGACAACAACAAAGGAATAGAATACTACAAAAGAAAAGCATGAAATAAGTTCTGTGGCAAGTGAGGTCTCTGTAAACTGAGGCTTCACAAAACACTGAGGTCTCAGAGGGAATTTTGCAGGGCTGGTGAAACTAAAAAACAGTGACTAGGAGTGGGGGTTCTGGAAAACCAAGATGCCAGAATTCTGAGCAGAGAATTAGACTACAAATATCCAAATCTTTTCCTCCTGCTCTATTAGAAATGATTTCCCCCTTAGTGGCTTTAAATAACAAATTCAGTATTTAAAATGCACAAATGTTTCTCACAAACCTTTTCATATCTTTCTATTCCATTAAAGTTTTTTCTATATTAAATGTGCAAAAGACAGTGCTATTCTCAGATTGAAACATTTACAGAAGTGAAGGTAATGTCAAAACAGAGAGTTGTCTTTTTTTTTTTTTTTTTTTTTTGAGGCTTCTGAAGCAACAACAAGACTGTTTTATGTTTAGAGAAAAACCTGCATGTTAAAAAAGTAACAGAACATAATATGGGATTTTGATATTTTGTGTCCTCCCACTAACTGGCCCATGACAGCAACAGACTCTTTTAATCTTTGTGGGTTTTGCTTTCCCGCTCTGTAAAAGGAAGCAATGATCTAAAACAGGAGTTAGCAAACTGCAGCTAATGAGCCAAATCCAGCCACTGACAGTTTTTTATAAATAAAGTTTTATTGACGCACAGCCGTGCCCACTTGTTTATGTATTGTCTATGGCTTGGCTGGTTTCATCCTACAATGGCAGAGTTGGATAGAATTGAGTAGTTGTGACAGAGGCTGTAAGACTTATAAAGTTTAAAATATTTACTGTCTGGCCCAGAACAGAAAAAGTTTGCTCAGTAAGGTCTCTGCCAGCTCTGACATCCTAGGATACAGGTTATTACCTCACAAGAGGCTTACTTGTTGTCATTGGAGTACAGGTGTTAAGAGTTGAGCAAATGGCCTCAGCAAAACACCCCAATTTAAATATTTCATGCACCTTTAGTGATTGCTTTTGCCACCCACAGCATTTTGACAATGAACCACACACCAAATTGCTGTAACTAGTGCCAAGGAAACACAGTTTGGAAACAAAGCTTGCTTTCTGGTCCATGCCTTATAAAAATGTATGATGTGAATTGCTCTCAAATAAGGTGTGTGTTGTGCTGTGTCTCCAGCTTTGAATCCCAGAAACCACAACATTCCTCAACTGAACCTCCTTCATTGAAGAGAGAGAGCTTGCTTTGCCAACCAGATGAACAAACCCTGACATTTTATTTATTTTTCTTTCTGGAAATGCTCACTCAAAGTTAAAAGGGTTCCCAAATTTTCTGCAGCTGCTGTCTGGATCATTTCTTTAAAAATATACCCAAGGAAGCTGCCTGGGTGGCCATGGAGAATGGTTGAATCAGCCTGAATTCCACATATTGTATGCTTTGAGCAGCTCACAGTGATCAGATTATCACAGGGTCCTGACAATTACAATTCCCTCCAAACCATAGCCTGGGACTGGCTACAATGCCAAAGGGAATTTCGTGGATGATGTTCTCCCCTTAACATTTAACCCAATTCATTGAAAGACAAGCTACTATTCCAGGTTTGACGTCAGAGAAGAATTCATTTAGAAAAATGTCAAGAACATAAAAACTCAATCACCAAGTGATTACAGACACTAAACCTCATAGTCTCAGAGAGATTCTAAATTTCACAAGAGAGTATTTTCTCATCGTGCATATGTTTGAGGGGAGGTGTGCTTGTTCCCTTGAATCGTGACATTACCAAAGTACACATTTTGAATAATTCATAATTGCACATAAAATGCAAAAACTAACAATAATAGGTAAGGAAAATCAATCATACTGGAATTTAGTAGCAGTTTAATAAAAATATGCTACTGGTGGATGTTGAGAGATGTCAAAGAGTTCTTTGTGACCAAGCGCTGCCCCCGTTCCTTCTCTTGCTTCATAGAGAATCCTGGAAACTGGGGATAGCCCCCTGCACGGTTGGGGTAGGGCTAGGCCTTCATGTGCATGCCATGTCCCTATCCATTTCCTACATTGGGATTAGAATCCTATATGACAAATAAGCATTTTGGTAAGAAATGGTTTGGGAAGTGCTATGGTTTGAATGTTTGTGACCCTCCAAAATTTATGTTGAAATAATCTCCAATGCAATAGTATAAGAGGTGGGACTTTTGTTAGGTAAGATCATAAGAATTACTCATGATGAATGGGATTAAAGCCCTTATAAAAGAGGCTTCAGACAGCATCCAGCCTTCTCTTTTGGTCTTCTGTCCATTTGTCCATGAGAGGACACCTGGACAGCACCATCTACAAGGAAGAAGCTTTCGCCAGACACCAAACCTGCCATGATCTTGGACTTCCCAGCCTCCAGACCTGCAAGAAACAAATTTCTGTTGTTTATAAATTATCCAGTGCCAGATATTTTGTAACAGCAGCACAAATGTACTAAGACAGGATGTTTAGGGTAATTTAGCTGAACAGGCCATACCTTTCACACCCACGAGACTGAGCACATTCAACACCTGTGCCCAGGAAGTCAGTCCCTCTGACTCTTCTCTGTAAGAGGAAAAGGAGGCAAGAAGGAACATGACGGGAGATTTAAGAAAACAAATCCCTAAGGACCTCCAGCCTCTGTAAGCTCCACTTTTCCCAGAAACATCCCCAGAATGTGAAATTGCTCTTATGGTGAGGAAAAGAGCAGAGCAGGACCTCGGGTTTTCCTGCAAGCTTCAATTCCCCATCTCCAGTGCAGGTGCTGAGAAGCTGACATTGATTGAGTGCCAACCCTGTGCTAGGTGCCATCAACCCATTATTTCACATTATGCTTACAAATCTACAAAGTTGGCATTACTATATGGTGATCACCTCCATTTCATGGATGAGTCAGACTAAGGAAACTGCCCAAAGTAATATATTTAGCAGTAGCAAAGGAAAGATTTGAACTTGGCTCTGTTTGGGTCCCAAACTCTTGCTAGTCCCATTACACCCCTCTGTGAGGAGAAGGCCTTTTTCTTCAGAGCCAAGCTTTCAAGCTTTCGAGATAAAACCCTTACCATTCTCTTTTTTCCATAGAGGATGAGATAACCCTCTGATGTGGAGTGGGAAGGGCCTGGAGTTCTTTCCAGAAGTATACTTGGCACATACCACAAACCCCAAAAGCTCTGACTTATAAGCTTCTGTAGTCTTGCTAGGCATGCCTGCAAAAGACTTGGCAGAATCAAGAAAAGTTACAAAATTTTACCAAATTATTGTGTTCCCAGTGTATAATGGTTTCTGAGAAGTGTTACAACATATCCCAACTGATATGCAGATGTGTACGTAGTACTGCAGTACAGGTACCTGTGCTGTAGGTGTTTGTTTGCCCAGGGTGCAATTGTGGGGTCCTGGTCACCCTAAAGAGCAAAGAACCTTCACCTTTTTGGTTTTACCATTGATTCTCCCCACCGTGCAGTGGCTAACACTTCACTGCTGTCGGGGACGCAGCTGCTTCTCCTGCCTCCATCATAACCTGGAGAGGAAAAGGCCCACACAGATCTCTGCAAGTCAGACACACCAGAGACAAGAGGAATTGGAAAGCGGGGAAGGTTCAGACTTTATATACACAATTATATATCCTACAATCTTATATAAAAGTTCAAATATATGGTTACTTCAAAGATAATACACATGTGCACACATGCATGTATTTGCATATATGTGTAGGCGAAGAAAGCATTGGAAAGTAGGCAGTTGAGATTTTAAGATCCTTGGGGAGGCTATTTTGATGAAGAACTAAGAACGATTTACAAAATTTAGCTCTTCTAAAGTGCTTGAAAGCAATTTGTTTTCAATAGCAGGTAAGAATCCCCCCTTCTGATTTTGTTTACACTCTCATTTTCTTCAGAAAATTTTAAATAGAATGTGCATATAAATGAGATCATATGGCACTTGCCTCTCTGTGCCTGGCTCATTTCACTCAGCATGATGTCCTCTACATTCATCCACCTGGCCACAGATGACCAAATTTCATTCTTTTTATAAGGCTCAATGGTATTCCATTGTGTATATGATGGTTTCCAGAGGCTTGGGTGGGAGAGGGAAGGAATAGAGAGTTATTGGTCAAAGGGCACAAAATTTCAGATGGACAGGAGAAATAAATTTGAAATCCATTTTACATCAGGGTGATTATGGTCAAGAAAAAAAAGAATCTACAAAAAGCATTTGGTCTAAAGTGGTTCATCACAAATTTCAAACTTGTGAGAGCTTAGAAACTAAGGCACATCTGAGAAAACGTTTATAAGTAACCACACTACTTCACCATTCCAAAATCAGTGTCTTAATGGCTTCTCTGATCATTCCAATCTAGAGAATATAAATTTTGAACAGATAATGCAAGATACTCATATAAATGATAACAGCAGCTGTCTCTGTACAGAGAAACTGAGAGGCTTGGAGGGAGACTTATTTACATACTTTTGTGTCTGTTGGTTTTGAAGCAGGTGTTTTGCTCATTTAAAATAATTGAAATAACTTTAAATTAATATTCAGTGTCACCATTTTTATTTATTTCCTCTTTGACAGGTAAACCATTTGTTTTATATTTATTCTCCTCATATATTTGTCGCGACTTCCAAAATCTTCAAGGAATCTCATCACTTCGTTCCTATCTCTGCCTCATGTTCATTTCTCCTCATTCATATGTTGCACCAAAAATGTTCTTCAGCACTTGTCACATGATAATGCTGCATGTCTGTGTTTGGATTATGGTTATCCAAGGCAGATTGCCAAGAGAGATAATATGAGTGTTGATGGTTAGCAGCCTAAGTAAGAATTTTTACTTCTGCCTCTTACTAATTTTATACCCTCGGCCAAGTTACTAAAAACCTCTAAGACTCAGTTTCCTCATTTCTGATGATGAGAATAATAATAATATTTTGTTAAGTTGTCAAAATATTAAAAAATAAATGTAAAATAGTTTGCCTAGTGCTCGGTACATAGTGTTCACTCAGTAAATAATTATTATGCCTTTATGTTTAGTACCCTTTACAATCCTCAAATTTTAAGTTCTTACATTTCAATAAATCATGCTGTAATCAGTTTAAAATTTGTATATGACTAAAGCAAATAGTAAGAAAAAGTAGCACATAGACAGTAATGGGAATTGGAAAACATGGGCAAATGCCAATTGTCATCTAGAAATCACATTTCTTCTACTTATTCCCCCACAACCAAACAAAAAAGAAACATATGAACAAACCACATAAGACTGCTGCTCCCTTCCACCTTGTTTTTTCTTGGGTTGCTTTCTTGATACGTTGCCAACCCAAGTATGGAATCCAGGCTCTGTGGGTTAGATGCTGTGTTCCCTCTGGGTTTTCCTCCACAGCCTTTTGGTTTTGATCTTTGATTCCCAGTGCTCCCAATTACTTAGAAGTAATTCTCAGCCCTAGCCCAGCCTCCATCATTAGTCACTTGCCTGTCTGGCAAGACCTGCTCCAGAGAGGAAGCGAGTGGACATGCTTTCATGGTTTCATTCAGTAAACTTTTTCAAAATTTCTTTTACTGAATGTCCAACACATGCTGAGTGGTATCCTCCAGCAGTACACACCTACATCCTAGACATAGAAGAAATAATAGATCTGGCCCCATTCCACTGTAGGCTTGTATAAAGTCAAAATGAAATACAGACAGGCAAACTCTATGATACGCAAGATGCACTTTGTCTCATGCAACATTGAGTTGAAATGTACAAACTGGGCTAGTCCCTTGCTTCCTCCTCTCTTTCTCCTGTTTCTCAGTAAATGCTTGACCCATCTTTAATTGAAATATGTTTTGCTGGCAGGAAGATCATCTGGCACGCATATTTGGACCAATTCTCAAACAAGCAAGTAAGTAAATAAATAAATAAGTAGGTTTGTCCCCAGCCTCATGTATGAAACAGACCACAGGTGGTCATTTGGGATTATACTCCGTGCAGGAAACACCCAGCTTATACTCTTCAACGTGCCAAGCAGACAATTAATTACACTGAGACAATCTCGTAATCTCCATGGCAGGGCAATTCAGCATTGCCAGATGTAAATTTTATTCCACACAGATCTGGAAAAGTGTAAAATGGCCGCAGATAAGGAACAGAAGAGAATTTTAAAATACGTCCGCAATGAAGCATAATTGTGCTTTTTGTACTGGTCACAGATCCTGGCTCTTATATCCACACCCACTTCATAGGCGCAATGGTAATTGTAAAGGCCATCGAGAAACAGCAAACATTTTATATCCCCCGACAGAAAGCAAAGGAACATCTTGTTTTGCTTGCTGAAACTTGGCTGTTATACCCAACAGTAAAATGTTCACAGGCGGATTGTGTAGGAAGAACACCTGAATTCTGGGGGAAATGCATCATTCATCACTTTTGCTTTAAATATGCAGAAATATTTTTTCTTTCGTCTTGTGCCTTTTTATAGACTGTTAATGATGGGAGAACCTGATCAAATGCAGGCAAGCTTTCACATTTAGAACGGATAAGAGGAAGGCAACAAATGTTAAACATGTGTCGTTTACCACCAGCCAGGGCACAGCTTTTTATTACATTTTATAAACTTTCAGATTGACAGCATTTACATTCACATAAGCATGCCTTATTTTGCACACTATTGCTACTAATAATAAACAGTGAATGGCTGGACTAATTCCTCCACTCCTTGTGGAAGAGATTAACTTTTCTGCCATTTGTTTCATATTTTCTGGAAATTAGAAGTTCCTAAGGTCACCAATTTCCCAAATAGTCAGAGTCCAGATTCCTATCAAAGAATTCAGGAGACATACACATGGACATCTTCTTCCATGAGGGATGCTTTGGGAGTGCCAGGTTTGACACTGTTTTAGCTGGTCACATAGCCCCACAGTCCCCAAATGAGCACCACAGTGCCCCAGGCTGCTGCAGCCAACTCACAGAGGCTCTGCAGGGTACTTTAAACTTTAAAAGGAAACCCAGCAACAGCTGTCCAACATTACACAAACTACTACTATTAAGTTGTTTGTACCTCATTATTAAAAATGGAATGGTTAGGTATTTTTTTATGGTCTAGAAGTGCCATAAAAAAATTTCTGAGACACCAAGATTGTCGAGAACCCAGAAAGTGGGGAACCTCTAGTCCCATTTATATATCCCCCAAATTCAAGAATATGAAAGAATGCATGATGTCTGACACATCATATATGCCACAAAGCACATTATGGAGGGTAGAGGAATGCTCGTTAATATAACACTTAAAAAAAAAAGTTGCAGAGCAGTATCTCAGCTCTCTCTTTGTCTCTAGGCTGATTGCTGTTTCCAACATCTTAAGGACTTCCCCTTGACCCAATGACTAAACAATTTCCAGCAAGGAAGAACCATGGAATCTGAGCTCTCTGTTGTACACTGTTTAGCAGAGGGGGGTTTGAAACAAGAAGTGAGATGACATCTGTTACTTCTCATTCCATCTTTGTTCTCCAATGCAACTCTAGAGGAGCTCGTGTAGTACCTTTGAAACAATTCACTCTAAAAAGAATTGTGCGAGATCATGGATGCCAATGGAGTAACAAGGATAATGCTCAGTACAGCCCACCAAAAGAGTCAAAAAGACTAATGTGAGCAATAGGGTGCTAGAGGAAACTGATTTGTTTTAGCAAGAGATTCTTAGGATTGGGAAACTCGTGAAAATAAATTTGACCCAGCATATCGTAGGCAGGTCTGGAATATCAGGACCAGCGGTTAAAAGACAAAAAACAAAACAAAACAAACAGAACAAAAAAAAGAAAAAAACTTTGGCCACAGTCTTTTAAGGGATAGCTGATTGACTCGGGACACTAGGACAAAAGTATTCCCAATTTGATGATGAAGCTGCGGTAGGGGGAAATGCCTGAGGGCAGAGGCAAGCATAATCTCTTGATTCCACTACAATGAGACCACCTTGAAGTCCTTGGAAGGATTAACCTGTTTCTTTTGCCTTACAAGGGCTAAAGAGCCATTCCTTTCTTTGTAGTTAGTTCCACAACATTCTTGGAAGAGGAAACAAACTGAGACTGATCTCGAAACCAGTCTTCTTATAGCTCTGTCCCGAAGACAAGAACTGATTAATGACATTCTAGCATCAAGCCCAAAAGGGAGAATTGCTGGGTATGTGACATTGGGCATGTGACATGAATCTCTTCCTCTGGGTCCTTCTCTGCTCAACACCTCAATGTGCCTCAGGCCCTGTGACACCCTCTGCTCCTGGGCCAACTTCTCCCTAGAAATGTCATTCAGCCCTATGGCTGTAAAGGTACACATCTACTGCTAAATCATAAATTTATTTCTGCAGCCCAGACCTCTTTCCTGGAATCCAGATTCATATATCTAGTTATCTATTAAACTATCTTTACCTGGATATCTAATAAATGTTTCAAACTCAGCATGTGAAAACAGACTTCTTGATTCTCAAATCCCAAACCTGCGCCTCTCCCCGTCACTCTAAACGACGCTGCCACCACTCAGTTGCTCGAACCGAAAGCTTATTGACTCCTCTTATTCTTTCACCATCTAAGGCCGATCTGCCTGCAAGTTCTTATGATTCTACTGCCCGTACCTCTCATAATCTTTCATTTCACTCCATGCCGTCTGCCACCAGCCATCATCATCTTCTTCCACTCTGTTCCCCCTCATCCAATTTTCTACACAGAATCTTTAAAACATAGTTGATATCACTTCTCTATGCAAACCTTCCAATGGCTTCCAAATGCATTAGAATAAAACTGGAACTCCTCAGACACGTCTGAGGAGCCTACACGATCCATCCCTACCGACTATTCGGACTCATGTATTACCAATTTCCTCTTCAGTTTCTTCAATGCCGCACTCATCTTCTTCCTTTTCTTTAGAGGCACCAAGCTTGTTTCCATCTTCAAGTCTTTCCGTGCCTTTGTTATCTTTCTGGAATGCTTTCGCCTCTTTTCTTCACGTGCCTGGCTCGTTCTTGCCATTCAGGTGTCATTTTAAGTATCACCTCTTTTCTATCCAACCAATCTCACATGCCCTCTAGTCACTTCCTATCATCATCCCAAAGCAATGACCACTACTTGAGTAATCTATTTATTTATTTACCCAGTATGTTTATTATCTGTCTTACCCTCACTGAAATGTGAACGCCAGCAGAATAGAAAATTGTCTTCTCATTCAACACTGCATGACAGAGCACACTGCCCCAGCACATGGTAAATTCTCCATGCATGTTTATTTACAGTCTTGAACTAATGCATGGGTATTTCCAGCTATCTCTTGCATTCTGCTGTTAGCTATATACATCTTCTCTAATGGTCACTTATGGACATGATTACTAAAGCTCACTTCTCTTCAGACTTATATAAATAAGAATAACTAAATAATGGAAGATGAGAAAAGGAAATTGGAAATGGTGTTGCAATTCCAGCTTATATTTAAATAGATGGTTGTATTATGATATTAAAGAAAACTTCCTTACATATTTGGAAAATGAATAAGACAGACATATTTCATTAAAAATGTATGTTTCTAGAGTTAGGAAACAGTTCCCACATACTTATTAGAAATTTTTCAAGACTAACCTCACAGTCCTTAACACAATAAACAGAACTGGCTATTTATTTTTATGTATATTTTAAAATATCAGCATAATCAAACACATTTAAATAGCTTCTATAATATCCCCCTCCTCAGAGGAGGGTAAATAGTAGAACAGGATTATGTTAAGTCAAATTAAACTCTTGTGTTTACTAGAAATTTTAAGAATGTTTATTGGCATGTTCATTCTTATGCTTGAATAAAGTATTACTTGATTTTTTAATAAAAATTATAGCATAGCTATTGCTAGAGTAAGTATTTAGGTTAAAAATTTAACATATGTCTTTAAAATTTTTACAATCTATGTATTTCAAGTGTATAACAAAAAGGCTTATAACATTTTTGGCTTTGCATATGACAAATTAACTGCTTTTTTGATTCCTAGAATGGCAAGAAAAAACGTATACCAATATTTAGCTTCAAGGGTGTCAGGCAATCATAAATTCCCCCTTGATTTTGTTTTACTAGATATCTACTACCTAAATAGGTGATTTCCCAGCCAACCAAAGCCTATACATTTAAGCATTTTACTTTATAATTTCACTAATTGGGATATAAAAAATTTATGAATGCTTTAATACTTTCATTCTTTCTTCCTTCAAGAATAGAACATGTATCCCCCAGTCTTTCAGTTTTCTCAAGAAAGCATATCCC
>RJWJ010016079.1:0-35060 GCA_004363605.1 Indri indri
GGTGCGGGTAAACAAGCCAGTGCGCATGCTCGTTGCTGACTCATTGCCTTGCGTAGCCCAACCTATATAAGCCTGCACCCTTCCGCTTTCGGCGTCTTCCGCATAATGTAAGTTGTAAGGAGCCTCAATAAAGCACGCTCAGAAGAACTCCGGTTGCCGCGTCGTCCTTGCTGGCGAGGGGGCGCGACAAATAAACACCTTGAACTTTCCACCTACTCCCTCTGAACTCTTGCTGATGCGCTTCAGAGCTAAGGACAGGCACAGGGAGTCGGTTGGTGCTTGTTAGCCGTCTGGTGCACAAAAAGGGTGAAGAAAAGGTACATGGACTCTATCCAGCCAAGAGGGCACATTGCAAACTTGGGAAACTTTTATAATGCTCACCCTTCCCCCAACTTCGATAAGCTTCTCTGGGCGGAGCAGAAAGGGGCCTGTCCTCCTGCCATTCCCACCCACACTTTGGCAGAGAATCCCTGCAATGTGATGAGAGTTGATCATTCTGTTAGGCGTGTGTAAGGAAAAGATAATGTTGAGAACCAGAGATCTGGAAGAAAGGACGATTCTATTTCCTTTAAATGTTTTCATTTCTTAAATGGATTTTAGATGGGAGCTGAGTCACAGCTCTGGAATAGAGAAATTTGACTAGAACTTGAAGGCAGTCCTTAAGCTTAGAATGTCAGAAGGGTTATGAGTCAGTGCCCACAGGTGGAATTAGACAACACTTGGGGAGAATAGGTTACCTTCCCAGTGGCCTGTGGGGAAATCTCACCCTATGTGGAGACAGACACACTGACAGGAGCCGCTGGAGAGAGACTATGTCTAGGGAGTGACCTGACATCTGGATGTTGCTTTAACTGCTCATAGGCAAGTGCTCCCCAAGCCTAGATAGCTTGAAACCTGCACGTCTCTGCAGCAGCAATAATGATAATAACATCAGCCATACAAAGCCAACTGCATTGCCAATGAGGCCATTTAAAATATTGAAAACTACGTTCTAAAATCTATGGAATCTCTGGCCTAATCCCCAATATTATGCATTTTCTCCAATTTGAAAATCTAGCATTTTAAAAACAAAAACAAAACCAAGTATAGAGATGTAAAAAAACTTTATATTTGTACACCTAAACTTTATATAAATACAAATGTTTCTTTTTCTTTTTGCACCAAAACATAAATATTTTTCAAACTTAATCATGTGAATGGTAGATTGTTCAGTTCCAGTGCAGCATTGAGGAGTAAACGGAATTTATTGAATTTACATTCTGTATTATACTTTTATGCTGCTAGGGAAAGAAGTGACAGGTTGAGAAAGTTATTAACTTCTGGTGTGTATTAAAACAACACTTGAAGGCGACCGACTTTAGATAAGACAAAATAATCGGTATAGCCTGTGATGTTACTTTAGTTTAAATCCAGGCTGCCCTGAAGCTCAAACAGAGATAAAGAGCAGGCGGAGGATGAATGTTTTCCCTGAAGTCCTGACTTCAGATATTGCGAGGGTCTCAGGAGGCTATCCAGTCTATTCCCAGCCTTTGGCAGGATTACAGTTAAACCTGCTCAGGCAGATGGCAATCCATTCTGTTTCTAAAATTGCCCACTTAAGGAATTCCACATAACTCTTTCTTTCCATGGTCCTTTCGATAACCTTATTTTCTTTAATTCCTCCGGGGATATATGCATACAATAAATGAAGAGCATAAAGCAACACGTATATGACTCTCTCCCCATCATGAAGGGGGCAGAATTATCTTTTAGTATTTTTGATGATTTGTAAATAATACCAATCCCTCTTCCTTCTCCATCCAACCTCACAAACGTTCTGCTTCTCTAAGTAGCCCTGTCCTTTTGCCTCTCTTGTTTCCTTTGATTTCCTCCTTTCTACCCTGGTTTAGAGTCCCTGGGAGGGTTTGTATAGGGCTTTTTAATGACCCAGGAATAGGACAAGCCATCATGCTTCAGCCCCTGGGGGGGTCGTCAGCACCACGGACAGTGGCTCATGAGGCAAAGCCAGCATTTTAGTGAAGGTACAACTTGCCAGCAGAGCATGTTGATGACCTTTAATGTCTTTGAACGTCTTCATCAACTCATTCCTATTCTCTTCCTAGCCTTCTGTTTCTGAGGTAGATGACTTAAATTTCTTCCCCTCTTTGGTGTAGGCAGAGGAGACTGCCTCTCAGTAGTGTGTGAGACAGAGGGGCTAAGGCTGGCAGGAGGTAAGTCCATCCAGACTTGCCGAGGTTAACTCATCACTTGGCTCTGGTTGAGGGAACAAAGAAAAAGCAGTGGAGGACAGTGGGGTCAGCAGGAGCAGTAGCTCCTCCCGCTCGTGCAGATGCCCCAATTAAATCTGTCGCACAAAGGATCATTGGCCCCCAAAATGTGCAATTACGCCATTCTTCACACCTCCTATTTTTCTGGTTGGAAACATTTGCTTTAACTTCAAATCCATAAAAAATCAGCTCTGTATTCTTAAATAAGTCACCTAAAATCTCTGTTTAATCTTATGGAGAAAATTTTTTGGCCCTACAACTTTAACATAGAAATGATCCAACAGATACATTTCCACATGTGTGGACGACACGTGCATAAGGTTACTCATTAAAAAAACAAAGACTGGAAGCAACCTAAAAATTGACCAATATAAGACTGTTAAAATAAATTATAAGTTTATACAATCAAATACTATGATACCATAAAAGAGAAGAAGTTCACTATATACTGATATGAAAGATTGCAAGGATTACTAAGTGAAAAAAATCTAGGTTCAGAACAATGAATGTATTAAGATATTAATATTTATGTAAAAAGGAGTAAAACCATGCACAGTGATATATACTTGCATAAGCATGTAATATCTCCAGGAGACTACATAGGAAACAGGAAATAGCCATTGCTTCTGGGAAGGGAAACTGGGTGCATGAAAATGAGAGATGGAGGGGAGTTTTTCACTGCATACCTTTATGTACCTTTTGAATTTTGAATAATGCACATGTATCAACTATACAAAAAGTGAATAAATAAATTTAAACAAAAACGAAGCCAGGCACAGTGGCTCATGCCTGTAATCCCAGCTACTTGGGAGGCTGAGGCCGAATGATCAGTTGAGGCCAGTAGTTCAAGACCAGCCTGGGCAACACAGAGAGAGACTCCATCTCTATTTAAATAAATAAGTAATTTAAAAACGAAACACATTATCCGTGATTCAGTTTCCTCATCTGTGAAATGGATGTAGTCATACCCATCTGATTGTCCTGAGATTCAAATAGAATGGTGTACGTAAAGGTGCTTTGAAAAATATAAATTTTCTTCGCATATATTTCTTTCCGGTATTTTAGTAATGTATAGACACTTTAAGTTCTCCACGTGCCTCTCAAATTTTGAAGTTTAGAACTGGACACAATTCTGAAATTATGATACTAGAAAGTAAGTTAAATATTTGTGAAGTATTTTAGAGTTTTCATTGTAATATGACCTTAATATATAAATAAAAGGAGCTTTATCCTGTTCTTCCTATTGCACTCTTTTTTCTTCATGCAGTTTAGTATAATTTTTGCTTTTTAATAATGGGGACTTCATAGCTGCTTCAAAAGAAGGTGAAGCATACACGAGATGACTGGAAAGGGCTTAATGAGATTATTTAGTAACTTGTAGAAAACTGCAGTGTATGAGAAAAGAAGGGAAAAACAGTTGGATCATTAAAAAGCTGGTGTAACCCACTGAGACACTGGAATGGGAAGCCCTTTGTTTAATATGTAGAAGGAAGAAACAGTATACTTTCTGGGCGAAAATTTTTGGGAGTCCTGTTACAACACATTTAAAACAATAATAAAAGCCAGTTTAGAAGGGTTTCTTCTTGTCAGTCCTATAGGAAAGGGGGAGATTTGAAAGACGGTAGTACGTCATATCCCAAAGGGATGTATTTTTAAAAGAGAACCCCAGCTTTCCACATTCCAAGGGGTCCCCTGAGACCATCCCACACCTCATTAAATATATGAACAAGCATGAAACTTGGAACCTCTGTAGAGACTTTTGGCCGAGCCTGGCAGAAAAAGTGCTGAGAGATTTGTGGGTCTTTGTGAAGTGGACCACAGTCTAATATAAAACCCAAACAAATCACCTCGGGTTCTACCAAGGGAGAAGACTATTAAAAGAAGAAAATAAACCCATAATCTCTGCTGATTTTTTTTCTCCTATTGAATATTCTTTCTCTGTACAGTGTATGCTAAGAGACTACAATTTATTTTCAGAATGTCTTCTCTTTCCTTTCTTTTTCTCTATCTCCTTCCCTTCCTCCTCCTCCCATTTCTTTCTTCTTCCTCTTCTTCCTCCTCCTATTCCTCCATCCCTTCTCCTTCTCTTTCTCCTTCTTCTCTTCTCTTCGTCCTTCTTCTATATTAGTAGCTGGTAGACTTTTTCTGTAAAGGGCCAGAAAGGTAAATATTTGGGGCTTTGCAGGCCAAACTGTCTCCGTTCCAACTACTCATCTCTGCCCATGTAGTGCAAAAGCAGCCCGGACAATACATAAACAAATGGGCATAGCTATGTTCCCATAATGTTTGCTGTACAAAAACAAGGAAAATTTGGTCCCCGCTCTGTAGTTTATCTGCCCCTGTTCTATGTTATAACAGGTTAAGTAAAGTTCACAGGAGAGACATAATCTTTTTTTTTTTTTTTCTATTTTAAGTTCCTTTTTTTTTTTATTTCAGCATATTATGGGGGTACAGATGTTTAGGTTATGTATGTTGCCCTTGCCCCCGCCCCCAAGTCCGAGCTTCAAGCGTGGCCATCCTTCAGATGGTGTGCATCGAACTCTTTGTGTATGCATATACCCGTCCCCTCCTCCCCCCTTCCCCCTTCCCCCTGCCCGACATCCAATAGATGTTATTCTTATGTGTGCACTTATGTGTTGATCAGTTAATACCGATTTGATGGTGAGTACATGTGGAGCTTGTTTTTCCATTCTTGGGATACTTCATTTAGTAGAATGCATTCCAGCTCCATCCAGGAGAATACAAGAGGTGCTAGATCACCATTGTTTCTTAAAGCTGAATAGTACTCCATGGTATACATATACCACATTTTATTAATCCACTCATGTATTGATGGACACTTGGGTTGTTTCCACATCTTTGCAATTGTGAATTGTGCTGCTGTAAACATTCGGGTGCAGGTGTCTTTTTCATAGAGTGTCTTTTGTTCTTTTGGGTAGATGCCCAGTAATGGGATTGCTGGATCAAATGGTAAATCTACTTGTATCTCTTCAAGGTAAGGAGAGACATAATCTTTACTAAATGTTCAGGATAAGAGGGTAGCTATCTAAAAGAAAATAAATTTGTGTCCATACCATATACTTCTTTAAAAAGCTCAAAGATGACAAAAAAGTAAACAATAATGATATTGGACAAGAAACACAGAAAAATTATTTTAACATCTTAAAATGGGGCAAAACCTCTCTACTAAATAAGATTATTTTAAAACGATAGATTCAACTACTTTAAACATTTTTCATAGGAACTACTATAAGCTAAGTCATAAGACAAATGACAAGCTGGAAAAATATTTGCAACTCATGTCACAGATAATAGGATAACCTCCTTAACATTGATTTCTACAAGTCAGCAAGAAAAATAAACAATCACTCAAGAGAAAGGTGGGACAATGCTATGACTAGTATCCACAGAAAAGGAAATACAAATAGTTGTTAAATATTTTAAAAGAAATGTTCCACACCATCCATAATAGGAGATACACAAATTTAAACTATACTTAAATACTATTTTCACCTATCGGGTAGGCAAACATCCAAATATTTGGTAAAACACTGGGTTGACAAGGCACTACTTTACACTGTTGATAGAATATAAATTGGTACAACATTTATGAAAGGTGATTTGGCAGTACCTATCAAAATTTGAAGCTCATGTCTTTTTTGACATAGCAACTGGTTTTTTTTTTGTTTGTTTGTTTTGTTTTTGAGACAGAGTCTCACTGTTTTTGCCAGGGCTAGAGTGAGTGCTGTGGCGTCAGCCTAGCTCACAGCAACCTCAAACTCCCGGGCTCAAGCAATCCTACTGCCTCAGCCTCCCGAGTAGCTGGGACTACAGGCATGAGCCACCATGCCCGGCTAATTTTTTCTATATAT
Source organism: Indri indri (assembly GCA_004363605.1). Taxonomy (NCBI): domain Eukaryota; kingdom Metazoa; phylum Chordata; class Mammalia; order Primates; family Indriidae; genus Indri; species Indri indri. Next base: position 6,140 of record RJWJ010016079.1, read on the forward strand.
ATTTTTAGTTGGCCGATTAATTTCTTTCTAATTTTTTAGTAGAGGCGGGGTCTCGCTCTTGCTCAGGCTGGTCTCGAACTCCTGAGCTCAAACAATCCGCCCACCTCGGCCTCCCAGAGTGCTAGGATTACAGGCGTGAGCCACCGTGCCCGGCCCAGCAACTTGTTTTAAAGAGTTTAGTCTATAGATATAACCAGGCATATGCAAAATGATGTGTATACAATGCTAGCTATCTTTGCACCTTTATAACTGCAGAAACAGGAAATGACATATGTGTCCCTTAATAGTGGACTGGCTAAATCACTTATGACATATCTGCACCATGGAATATTGTATATCTGTAAAAAAGAAGTAGAAAACCATGTTCTGGTATGGAAAGATTTTTGACACATATTATCAGGAAAGTAAGTTGCAAAACAGTATGCATGAAGTGTTTTTAATTATATAAAAGGGGAAGCATGATACATATTTGTATTTGTTCACATAAAAAGTATCTGGAATGATACACAAGGAACTGTTACAGCAACAGTGCCTCCCTATTTGAAGGGGTAGTGGGAAGAATTTTCTGGATGGATGATAGAGGTAAGAAGATGACTTTTCACTGTATACCTTTTTATTCTTTTTCATTTTGAACAATTTGATACTATTATTAATATTAAAAAAATAAAGTCAGTAAGAATCACCCAAATAAATTGGTCTTACACACACACACACACCCCTACCTTTGTTATTTTTAGATTCATAGGACATTATAATGTTTTGCGTTATGCTAATAAAAATTTTGTAATTATCTAGTAAATCTTGAAAAAGTTTTCTAGTGTGTGTGAAGAGGACTACATAGGAGGATAAACCTTGTTTCTGTATTGTTCCTAACTAATTAATCAGAGTAGACACAAAGAAGACACTTCTATTAGTCTGTTTGGTATAAGGAAGCACTGGGCTGCCTTGGGAGGTAGTGAGCTCCCCATTGCTGGGCTCATTCATCTTGGGGAGCTACTGTGAAAAGGGTAAAAACTCTATCTAACTCAATTCCTTATTCCAAATCTTAGCATCTATAAATGTAAGAAAAAGGTGAAGTGAACACCATGCATTTTCACCATAAGTGGTAAGTCTTGTTGAAAAAAACAACCTAGAGATTTATGCACTTTAGAAATTAGTTCGGAGATTACAAAGAAGGTGACAATTGTGGAAGGAGAGCCAAAGATCCTTGGGGATGGAGCGGGCAGAGATCCAAGCCAGGCTAGGATGAGGGCCCAAGCCCAAGGTCTTGCAGAGATTCACACCCAGCTAAACAGCCCTAGTAGATGAGAGGGATACAGGTTTCAGCAATTTGCTGGCAGAACAGAACAGAGAAAACACAGCACACCACTTTCCAGAACACTATGCAATGCGCAGATGGGAAGTAATTTTTAAGGAAATGACTAGACGTTATTGACGTTGATTTTTAAATCATCCCTGTTTGTTCGGCTGGTGAAACACCTGGCAGCTAATGCTTTCAAGCACTCTAATTTGAAGTCTGCTTTAGCTGATGTTTGTGCCTTAGCTGGGTAGGGCATCTAATACAGTAGAAGACACGCAGTAAATTTTTGATGAGCATAATGCTGGACAAAGTGCAGTGCTCTTACAGGGGGCATTTGGAAAGATGATGGAGGTGGGATGGCAAGCCCTTTCCCCACCCTCTTCCCTTCTCCTTCCCCTCCCGTTTCCTTTTCCTTCTCTTAAAGTTACGTCTGTTGGACTCTTGAGAAAAGACTGAGTGGTCTGTGGGGAAATAGTACACTGATGGTGCTCAGAATTTTTAAAAACTTCACCCAGGCACACGCACTGTTCCTTCCAAATGCTGTGCTTTCAACGTGAGGGAAATAACGGTACCCTTTCCAGTGCTGTGGGGTGAGCTGGTGATCAGAAATGCTAAAGTTACCGACAGAGGTGCAGTTAGATACCACGTACATTTCGTGGAGTCAGGGGCTAAAGCAGATTTTAAGGGATTATGGTGTTATTAATTGTGCTGGTTAATTTTATGTGCCAACTTGGTAGGGTTATGGTGCCCAGATATTTGATCTATGAGGGTGCTGTTGAGATGAAATTAACATTTAAATTGGTGGATTTTGAGTAAAGCAGATTAACTTCCATATTGTAAGTGTGCCTCATCCAATCCATTGAAGTCCTTAATAGAACAATGACTGACATCCCCTGAGGAAGAGGGAATTCTGCCAGCAGATGGCCTTTGAACTTGACCTGCAACATGAGCTCTTGCCTGGGTCTCCAACCTGCCAACCTTTGTGCATTTTGAATTTGCCAGCCTCTGTAATCACATGAGCCAATTTCTTAAAAATCTCCCTGTATGTACATACATCCTGTTCGTATTGTTTCTCTGGGGGACCCTGACTAATACATTAACCATGCTCTCTTTTTCTGTATAAATGTCATTCAAAATTATATAGTATTTTGCAAGTGGAACCACTTAATTCTTTTTTTAATTAAATTATTTATTTTTTCTTTTTTAAATTTAATTTTGTATTAAGTTTGTTAAAAAGTACAGAAGCTCCTATTGGGCAGGCTGGCAAGGGTTACTTACTTAATTGTATATTATGAACTACTACTTCTCTGAGTTTTAATTTCCTTGTCTGTAAAATGAGAAAAATATGGTAAAAATTGTTAGTCATCCATTAAAATCCATTTTCCCTTCTTTGTGGGCACATTATCCTACATTTCCCATCCTCCTGGCAGTCACAGGTGGCCACGTGACTATGTTCTTCCGAGTGGGGTGTAAGTGGAAGGGATGTCGCCTGGGGCTTAAAATAGTGGGTGTCCTTCATCTGTGCCATCTTCTCCTTCCTGCCAGGGAGGGGTCTGTGGCCACCCAGCTTTGACCATAAAAGTGCCTGAGAGAATGGCAGAGCTGCACAACAGAAGGAACTAGAGTCCCTGAATGACTGTGTGGAACAGAATTGTGCCGCTAATCTGGACCATGCACCGCAACACTGTTACGTGAATGAGAAATACATTTCTTAGCTCTTTCAGCCATTTTATTGTGAGTCTTTTTGTTATAGCAGTTTAGCTTTTGCCCTAACTAACACAGGAAGATTATAGCAACTGTCTCATGTACTTCACGGGATTTTTGTGAGGATAAGATGAAAGAGAATGGTAAGGCTCTGCACAAATGTTTATAATACCATCTTTATTTGATTATCCAACACGCAAGCTTCCTCTGGGCCTCAATAGCACTCTGTAAAATGGGGACACTGGAGTCCATGGTACCTAGGGATTGTCCTGCCCTTTCCCTGACTGAAAAGAGTCTGCCTTGAGATAAAGAATTGCACAAGAAATACAAAATGGCTAACAGATTTTGTTAATTACCACCAACCATGTCTGGATCATATTTAGGGTCTAAAAGCTAATGTAAACAATGGAAAATGAGTGGCTATTGAAAATAGCTGACATATTAGATAAACTTAATTTTATAACCATTTCACAAGCTGGTGGCGATCCCAAAAGTGCCCAGGTGAGCTGCACTATATTAAATGTAATTAATTGTATAGACTTTGCCAGAAAACCAGTCTAGAGTGATAGAGTTTATAGTTTCCTACTCCTGTGAGGGCACAAACTCCACTAAACCACGTTAGTCTGGTGAGAAACAAGTATTACTCTGGGCTGATTCCTACTTTACAGAAAAACACTTCCATTTCCAAAGTACAGTATATACTAAGTCAATATTTATAAAAAAGGGAAGACTTCATAACAGAACAAGTCCACATCTCTAGTAGATGTGAGCAGACATTTAAAAAAAGAGGCAAGGAAAGAAAATGATCGGCTGCTTTAAATGGCTATGCACAGCTTCAGAGATTTTGTTTAATTCTTGCAGGATGAGAAAATGGAATCTTTCCTGTCCCTCATATAGGCAGAGCCAGGTCTGATGTGCTGGATGAAGTGGTTTATGAGGCCTTTGGAAAGAAATATTTTCACAGTCTCCATTGACACTGCTTTCATTTGATTGTCAAAACCTAGTGCTGGAGAGGAAAACCATTAATAGTTCCCATTAGGAAAAGCGAACCATTAGGAAAAACCCCAGGAGGCCCTTCCAGCGTGAAAAATCAGTGCTGTGAATTAAAATCAGCTGTGATGGAGTCTGGACTGGCCAGAAAGAACATCCAGGAAAAAAAACGTGTGAAAATGTACAACCTGCAACTGCAGTGTAATGCAATCAAGTTTCTCTGGACACATACACTGACTACTCCAAGCCAGCACATTCCCAAGGACAACTGTTTCCTTTTGACACTGGTAGCTGCTTCTCCCAGCACTGGCTTACATAAAAAACTAACAGGGATTGTTCTGGCAGGAAAGTGGGATCATCTTAGGTGCTTAATGAGAGGAAAGATCTGAGCTTGTTTGTAATAAGAAGGTTCAGGACACATTTGGGAATATTCATTATAGTAATAAATGTCAAAGAGAAATGTTTTTTCTTCATTATTAGATCTTAGACCCAAATACAAAGTTGTCTTTGCCCAATGAGAAAAAGAAAAATAAAAGTAAATGAAGTGAGTAATTAAACGGGGAAAAGGAAAAGAAAATGAGACAGTATTTTACATATGGCTCATGGGTTCTCTTTGGGCCGAAGAGGATTTTATGCTGTGGGAAGCTGATGGAATGGATTTGTGACGGATGAAGGGGACAGGGATGAATATGTCATTTATTCAGACATCCCCAATTTCTCGTTCAACGTCTTGCTGAAGATGAGGTCATAAGCTGAGATATGAAAGCAGAAGTCCCACAGCTCCGTATGGAGAATAAAAAGTCTAGAACAAAACATGCTTTCACTTAGTCTTGTTCGAGTTGATTTGATTTTTGTATATTGGAGTCATTGTATTAGTTAGCATTCTCCAGAGAAACAGAAGCAATAGGATATATATTAATATATCCTATATATATCATGTGTATATGTAAATATATCCTATATATATATCATATGTATATGTAAATATATATAAAAAGATTTATTGTAAGGAGCTAAGGAATTGGCTTAGGTGATTATGGAGGCCGAGAAGTCCTACAGACCTGCAGTTGCAAGCTGGAGACCCAGGAGAGCCATGACAGCGCCAGTCTAAGTCTGAAGGCCTGAGAGCCAAGAGAGCACACAGTGTAAGTTCCGGTCTGAGTGCAAATCTGAAGACAGGAGAAAACCATTGTCGTAGCTTGAAGATCGTCAGGCAGAGAGAGTGAATTCTCCCTCACTCTGCCCTTTGTTCTACTCAGGCCTTCAACAAATGGGATAAGGCCCACCCACATTGGGGAGGGCAGCTGGTTTTACTGATTCAATTAGCCGGGTGTGGTGGTGACCGGCCTGTAGTCCCAGCTACTCCAGAGGCTGAGGCAGGAGGATCGCTTGAGCCCAGGAGTTTGAGGTTGCTGTGAGCTAGGCTGACGCCACGGCACTCTAGCCCAGGTGACAGAGTGAGACTCTGTCTCAAAAAAACAAAAACAAAAACACACACACACACAAAAACCAAGGGTTAATCCCATCCAGAAACACCCTCACAGACACACCCAGCATAATATTTAACTAAACATCTGGACACCCAGTGGCCAGAAAGATAACATATAAAATTAACTGTCACAGTCACATTATGCAAATATTGAATTTAGTATAATTTTAGAAACTTAGTACACGCCCTGATGATCACACATCATTTCTCACCTCACACCCGCAAATACTCCTTTATGAAATTAGCATCAGAGGGAGAGTGGAGGTAGAAAGGAAAAGAATGATAAATATTTTCTTCCTTGTTCTCTCTTCTTGGTGTCATCACTTTTTTAAAAAGAAAAAGAGGCAAGCACGAGGAAGAACTGGCATTTTTTTTTTTTTAAACTAGTTTGGACATAGAAGGAAAAATGAGAGTCTCAGAAATAGCTGGGCTCCCTCTCTCCTGGCTCAGAGAACGCCAACCGCTTGGTGCCCACTGCTGGAGGAGGCTCTGTGCCCTCCCCACCTCGCATAAGCCCCTTTTCTCTGACATAATTGTCCTTCGAGATGTGTCCCATCCTGCCCTGGCCCAGCAGCAAGCCATACATTGGTGTGATTAATGGTAAATTGGTAGCTCTTTTGGGAAAGCAATTTCACAAAATCTACCAAAAGCTTAAATGTGTGTATGTTCTTTGAGCCAGGAGTTTTGATTCCAGGACTCTATCCTAAGAAAATAATCAGATTTTCACCACAGAATTTTCGTCTTCCTTGTTGGTGGCAGCAAAGGAATTCAAAGTCAAATATTCCCAGAAGATCAAAATTAACTATGTAATAACACACAAGTTTGTTTCTTTATCATTCTGCTACCTTCCGCTAAATTTTCCCCCTACTTTTTATTTTGAAAATTTTCAAGCAAAAAGAAAAGTTGAAAGAATACTACAATGAAAACTGATGTATCTTTCAACATTTGTCAATATTTTGACACACTTGCTTTATTGCTCTATATGTACGTATGTGTATATATGTGTGTGTGTATTATTCATATCCATATACACACACACAGAAACACATATATCTACTTTTTTTTTTGAGACAGAGTCTCACTTTTTTGCCCAGGCTAGAGTATAGTGGCATCATCATAGCTCACTGCAACCTCAACTTCCTGGGCTCAAGAGATCCTCCGACCTCAGCCTACCTAGTGGCTGGGACTACAGGCACATGCCAGCATCCCCAGCTAGTTTTTCTATTTTTTGTAGAGACAGGGTCTTGCTCTTGCTCAGACGGGTCTCGAACTCCTGAGCTCAAGCGATCCTCCTGCCTCAGCCTCCCAGAGTGCTAGGATTATAGGCGTGAGCCACCGCACCCTGAATTTTGTCAAATGCCTTTTCAGCATCTACTGTGTTGACCACATGGTTCCTGCTCTCATGAGCTTTCAGTATGTTGGCAAAGACAGACATGAAACAAGTGAAAACAAAGACTGTGATGTGTGAAAGAGGGAAAACCCAAATGCTGAGAACCTGACTGGGGCTTAGGCCAACCCAGGGTCAGAAAAGGTCTTTTTCATGAAGTGAAGTTTACTGAGACTGAAAGAGGACAGAAAATAGCTAGGTGAAAGGAGGTAAAAAGCAATCAGAAGTTGACCGATGCAGGACCTGGGTTCCAAATCTGGTTCTGCTGCTTTCTGGTTAGGTGAGGAGGGGGAGCTCCCACAAAAATGCCGTCGGTGAGTTATGTCTTGGAGTCATCCTCTTAGCGTGTGTAAGAGACAGCTTCGTGAACTTTCCTCTCACCCTTTTGCCACTCTACCAAGTACTGTATGAGGAGTATCTTTTAGAGATAGAACTTTACCTCAGCAATTGCTCCTTTGTCTTCTCACGGACAATGAGATTCAGGTCACCCATCTGATTTCCCTTTCGACTGAGGGTGCCTGGAGGCTCAGAGGCAAATCTGAGCCTCTGTTTAGCTAACAGAGTAGGACCTTATGCAATCATGTATTCTGATTTTCTCCTAGTCATGACCTTTTAAAAAAAATTACATTTTCCTGATCCTGACTTTATATTTTATTGCGTACATTTCTTACATCTTATAAGGTACTTAAATGTTTTGTGGAACAAAATAGGTTATAAAGAAATAAACGAAAACTAGGTTATAAAGAAATAAATTAAAACCTGTATAAGGGCATAAAAATAAAAACTTGGGAGAAGCCAATCCTTGATTACTAAATGTCTGGGGCACCTGACAGGCCCAGCTGCTTCTCCCTCCTGCGACAGCTATGTGCCCTCTGCAAAGCTGCCTGACTCGCCTGTTCCTCAGGTTTTCCTTCTCTGTGCAGCTGCTCCGCCCATGATTAACTGTTGCTCTTAAAGCAAACACACAGACCCTTCCTGCTTTAAGGCTTTTTAAAAACTTGTGCTACTGGAAAGGATACTAGAAAGATGACAGAGGAAGCAAACATGAGGAAATTAGAAAGGTTCTAGAAAGTTCCCAAGGCCTGACTTGTTTCTGGTCTCTGACCTATGCTTTCTTTCAGTGTGGCATTTAGATGACCCTTTTGAATTTCGGTTTAGCCTTTTCCTCCCACAGTGTGACATTTAAATTCTCTTCTTCATTAGGTGCACGTAGCCCCTTTAAAGACACGTCTCCCACCCCAGAGGCCCATGAGAACAATGGGGACCAGAGAGTGGGTGCCTCCTGTCTTCGTAGCAATTTACTTTTATGAAGAGCTTAGGACTTGGGCTACCCACACAGGAGTGAACCCCACTGGGCATCTTCTTGCATCCTGTTCCTCTCAATGCCTCTGTGACTCCCCAGAGTCAAGGCCCTACATCTTAGGTGCAAAATGATTGCAGTTTTGCTGTGATGGCCCCTGGAGGTTGAAGCCTGCACTGCTGGGGCAGGTGAGCTGGGGCTTTGGAAAGCCTCTTCTATCAAATCGTCAGAGCCATGGATGGAGTAGCAAGTGCTGGCCTCCTGCCCTCTTCCAGAACTTGCTGAATCCCTCTTCCCTGGCCTGGTTTTCCCTTCCCAAACCAATCAGCACCTGGGTATGGCTCCTTCTATTCACAATCATGCTTCACAAGGGCCTTGTGGCCAGTCACTGTAGCCAAAGAAAGCAGATGGAGTCTTTCTCTAGCAATTCTTCACAGAATCTTAAGTTTACACCATCTTTGGAAAACTCGGTCTTTCCTGCCAGCTCCTAAATAATCTTTGTGCTGTGTGACGCCCCAAATAAACAGTATTGATTGCCAGTGGAAGTGAATTCCCCAGGGAAATTCTGATTTTGTTATGCTTTCTTCATGCTGTGTTTTGTTTTTTAAAGACACCAAATTCCCTTTCCTTGCTAACAAATTCCCATCCCTTACCTTTCATTAATGACTAACATGGAAATCAAAACAGGCTTAGCCTCAGAAAACCTTGTGGGTGAGATTCTCAGTATGTTAAAATACCTGCCAAGCGGCCTCTCACCGAATATTTGTTGAATATTGACTCACCAAGAAGCAGCACGCATACCTTGGACGAGCAGCACCTGGCCTCTGTTTACTTCCCTGGGCTGGAACAGGGGGGACGGTGCCTCCTGAGGAGAGTTCAGTGCCGTCCAGGCTTCTGTGAGTGTCTTATGTCATATTTGTGTCCCAGTGCGATTTGGTTAGAGTCAAAACTCAGGGGGAAGTTTTAAGAACAAAGGGAAATGTGACGAAAGATTCATGAGTAGGTTTTCTTCGAAATCCAAAGAGGCCAGGCTGCTTCCTTTATTTTAGGCTGCTGGTATGGCTTTAAACGAGAGGAAATGACAAAACAGGGTTGGAAAATATCCGTTTAGCAAATGATCATTTCGCACATACAAACACTATATTTCGCGTTTAATTTCCTTCGACAATAATGCTCTGTGTATAATTCCATGTGACAATGGTGTCAAAAGCAAAACTGCGCAGACGGTGAGGTCAAGCCAGTCTGTCCTCCTTTCCCATCCCCACCTCCACCCACCCCCCTCCCCTGACGCCGTCGTCACCGCGATAAGCTCTGGAGGGGGATGGCGGGGGTTTGGGGGAGGATTGGTTGCCAGGAAACCACACGACGTATGTAATCAGTGATTCTGGGTCGTCTTACCCCCCAGCACACACCCAGCAGATTTTGTTTTAAATTTGGTTTTTTGAATAGGTAACATATTCACATGGTTCAAACATCAAAAAGCACAAAAAGCTATGAAACAAAAAAATTCCCTCCAACCTGTCCTTCGTCATTCAGTTCCCATCCTCCTCAACAAATAACCACTGTTATTTCCTTCTTATTTATCCTTCCATATATTTTTTATGACTAAGTCAGTCACAGAGATGTGTTTCATTCCCCCTCATCTTTTACGTACTTGGCTGCCTGCCTTACTCACATTTATGGTACGTGTATTTGGATTTATCTGTATGATTTTCTCCTATTGATTCATAAAGAACTTCTTTATTCTTTTATTGCAGCTAGAGCATTCTATTGCATGTGGTTACTACAGTTGATTAAATCCATTCCGTTTTGATAGACATTTACGTTCTTTCCAATCTTTGGCTATTCCCAATAATGCCTCATAAATAACCTTTGTACAATGTGCTATTTCCTGTGTGTGAGCATGTCTGGAAGTCATGTTCCTGCGGTCAAAGAATATACATATTTGTACTTTGGATAGATACTGCAAATTGCTCTTCCCAGAAATTATATACTTCCCAGAAATTTATACTCCCACCAACAATGTATGAGATTGGGTTTTTGCTAGTCTGATAAGTGAAAAATGGTATTTCATTATAATTTTAATTTTCATTTATTTTATAATGGGCTTCTAAAAATATTTAATTAAGAATTACTTATTTCCCTTCAATAAACTCTCTGCTTATATATTTGTACCTTTTTCTATTGGGTTGTTGATATTTCTTACTGATTTAATTTTCCCAAATTGTTATTTATCTGCTTAATTTGTTTGTAATGGATTTTGTGGGGGGGAAATGCATGTTAAATTTTTTTTAATGTTTATATAGTCAAATTGATTAATCTTTTAAGAGATGTGGATTTTGTGCCATATCAGAAAGACCTAATATATTTTGAGGTTTTGAAAACTTCTTTTCGATTCTATTCTAACATTTTTATAAATTCATTTTTATAATAATGTTTTCATTTAGATGGAGTTTATTCTGTGCAAATGTGCTTCCAGATGGCTATCCAGTTGTCCTGATAGCGAGAGGTGACTTGTCTCTTTTCTTTTAAGCGTGACCCAGTGGAGGACACTCCCTTATTTATCGTGGCAGTCTCTTTTCTGAGCAATGGGGGCCTCACGAAGCAAAGCCCCTGGGCAATGCTTTATTTGCCTAACAATGGAGGAGAGGCCCCTCCCCGTGAACTCACACCATCCAGCCTCACAGACAGTCTCCTGTCCAGGGGTGCGCTCACAGGGGACCCCCAGTGTTTCTCAACCATCCCCGCCCCCTCCGGCTCCAGCTCTGGCTCCACACGTAGGGAGTGCAGCAGCTCAGAGCCACCGCACTCAGGGGTGGAATTAGGCTTTGGGCCTGAATAAATAATTAGAAATTGGCTGCTGAGAGAATGTCCCTGATGATTGCTTGCTCTGGAATTTTTCTGGGTGGCATACAGAGTTTTATTACCCAATTAAAATACAGCAGATTAAGTAGTGCAAAAGGAAGATGGAGTGGGCAATAAATCTGCTGTGGAACGGAGCTGTGCAAGGCCCACCCCAAAAGGCATGAATTTATGGTTCAGGAGAATTGAGAAAAAGAGTAATCTGGTTGTGCCAGAAGGAATCTCTAGCCAAGCATACTCTTAGAGGGAGACTCGGGAAGGCAGGGTGGGGGCGGTCGGAGGAATTGGCAATGGGAAAAGAAAGGCAAGTTTTCCCAGTTTTGAGTGACAGCCCTGGATAAAAGGGAGACAGAGGATGAGTGGAGGTAGCCAAAGGTAATGTGAGCAAGTTCTCCCAGGGAAGCTTCAGCCTTTGTAACGCACCAACACTGAACTAGGCATCTGGGGACTTGGCAGTGCCCATCATTGCCCATTGCTACGTGACCCGAAAGATCAGGTCAGAATAAGTTCCGAAATGGCAATGAAGTACGAAGAGGCGGGATTACCTTATTAACTACACAATGGAATATGCTTTTCTCCATCTATTCATTTCCTAGGACTGCTGTAACAAAGTGCCACAGCCAGTTGGCTTCCACAGCCGAGATGTGTCACGGTTCCGGAGGCCGGTGGTCTGAGGGCAAGGTGTCAGCAGGGCTGGTTCCCTCTGAGGGCGGTGAGGAAAGCATCAGTTCCAGCCCGTGTCCTCAGCTTGCAGGTGGCCACCTTCCCCCTGTGGCTGTTTACACCCGCTGCCCTCCGTGCATGTCTGTGGACCCGAACAGCACCTTTTCACAGGACACCAGTCATATTGGACTAGGGACCACCCTCACGACCTGGCATTAACTTGGCTACCTCTGTAAAGACCCTATCTCCAAATCGGGTCACATTCTGAGGTACTAGAGATTAGGACTTCAACATATGAACTTTGAGGGGTACACAATTCAACCCATAATACTTGATTATCTTAAAAATAGCAGTTGTCTTTTTAAAATATATATTATTTATATAATATATATATTTTCTTTTAAAAATATTGAGAAATATTCAATACATTCATACTTTCATACAAAACATACACGCACACATATAATTACACAGAGAGAGCACACAAAACACAAGCAGAATTAACTGTGTCATTTATTCAGCCATGCAGGGAAATGTATCCTGTGTTCCATTACCTTTCCCTTCAGGTATTTCAGGTTCAAAGCTGAGAAAAGCCCACTTTTCTTATTTATGTATGCAGCACCCTCCTCACCCCCACACCACACGGAACTTATTGCTGCATCTTTTTCACAGTTCTCAGAGTGAATTTTCAGTGCTGGGTTTCGGCTCGCTGGAGCATTTCAGCCCGCCGGAGACTCAGTGAAGGGGTAAGCATCGGTTGTTCTCATCTCGAGGGTGGAGAGGTAAACGTGTCTCCTCGGAAAAGGGGAAGAGACCCCCCGAGATTCTGTCTGGCTTCATTTCTACCTTGCCTAGGGCCGCCAGAAATTGTGTCGGAGACCAGCTGCTCTGGCATTCAGACCTTCCCTAAGGAATTTTTAAAGTGTGTCCACACAGGAGTTCATCACATATACCCAAGATTCGCACTGAAACCGTCAGGCTGCCTCCTCTGGCCCGGAGCTTGGGGTCTGCTGCATTTTCAGCCACTGAACAAGACGAAGCACAGACATGGCAGGAGTTGTCTTTGAATTGTGTCAGCATTGATGTCCTTGCCTTTGTCCTGCCGCAAAGCAGATTAATAACGAAGATAAAAGTCTGTGTGCCAGACAGCCAGGTGCCCTGGAGCTTGACTCTGAACCCCAGCCTGCATCTGTCAATGTGGATAAGAACAGCTCCTCATAGCCCAGCTCACAATGGTTGCTCCTGGCACGGGTAGGTCCCCAGGTCTAGAAGCCATCCTTGATGGCTTGTTGGTATAAACTGATTCTATTCATTCCTTCATTCATTCGGCAAATACTTACTGAGCTGCTATTCTGTGCCAGTCACTCTTCCAGTGAGAGAGATGCAGTAGGGATGAAAGCAAAAGTGCCCACCCTCCTGGAGACAATTTTAGACCCTTATCAGCCCAGAGAGCTCACCTGGGGAATCTTCAAAGTCCTGGGCTCAAGCGATCCTTCTGCCTTAGCCTCCCGAGTAGCTGGGACTATGGTCATGTGCCACCATGCCCAGCTAATTTTTTCTATATATTTTTAGTTGTCCAGCCAATTTCTTTCTATTTTTCAGTAGAGACGGGGTCTTGCTCTTGCTCAGTCTGGTCTCGAACTCCTGAGCTCAAACGATCCGCCCACCTCGGCCTCCCAGAGTGCTAGGATTACAGGCGTGAGCCACTGCGCCCGGCCAACTAGCATTTATCTTTCATTAGCTCCCCATATGTTTGCCTCCCCACAACCTGCCACCCCTAGAAACTCAAAGTCCCTTTCTTTTGTCCTGTCCCTCCTATAAAAATGTACTGTTCTTTTGTTAAGATGCTATATGAGCCCAAGTTCTAATCACCCCATCGAGTGCATCGCTGAGTTCTCCCATGTGTATACTTAATGCATGCATTAATACAACTTCTGTTTGTTTTTCTCTTGTTAGTCTGTCTTTGTCACTCTAATTTATAAGCCTCCAGCTGGAGAACCTAAGAGGGTAGAGGAAAAAAGTCATACAAGGTCCAGAAAGAAGCATGGCAGGGGTGGCCTCTCCTCCAAGGCTGGAGTGCAGCTGGGGAGAAGGGAAGTCGGACCAGAAATGCTGGGTTCTTCTTGGCAGATGAAAGGAGCATGCAGGTTGGTGAATACACCAGTGTTAATACATTTTGCCCTTTTATATGTGAGTGTGTGGATGAATGGTGGCCCCTGGCCTGGTGAGGCTGTCTCTGTGCCTGGGCCATCTCATGCCACCACTACAGCCACAATCCAGATAAGATCAGGAGAAGTGCTCACAAGGTTTCATAAATGTGAACTATTTTACATGTTTGCACTTAATAAATAATACTTTTAAACTCCCCCCGCACTCCACTCTCTGTTGGTAATGAGTAATAGTTCTCACTAATTCATCATTATTTAGATTCATAGAGTGAGTTCCATGTACCACGTAGAATGCAAGGAGGTGCAGTCCATTATCCACCAGCAAACAGTTCACCAAACATTTCTGAAATATACTATATGGGCCAGGCCCTAGGAGGTCTAGATGAATTGAACATATGGTCTCAGCATGGGGAGGGGTGGCGGGTGGAGCAGATAATTTCAATATCCAATGGGAATGGCTATGATGGCAAGGCCCTGTTCCCCCAGCCAAAGGGTGGACCAATGAGATGAGATTTACTCAGAAATTTGCAGCTAAAAAATTCCAATTAAATTCATTAGGACATTGTCCAAAGAAGCTCTCCATTACTTCCAGCTGCCCCTCCTCTCTGCTTTCAGGTTTCCAGGTACTTCCAGGTCGTAATCACTCAAGGTGGCTTCTATAGACTAAATGTTTGTGTCTCTCCCTGCAAATTCATATGTTAGAACCTAATCTCCAGTGTGATGGTATTTGGAGGTAGGGCCTTTGGGAGGTGTTTAGGTCATGAGGGCAGAGCACACATGAATGGGACTAGTGCTCTTAGAAAAGGAACTCCCAAGAGGTCCCTCACCCCTTCTGCCATGCAAGGTTACAGTGAGAAGTTGGCTACCTATAAATCAGGAAGGGAGGCCTCACCAGACCCTGAATCTGGTGCCTTGATCTTGGACTTCTCAGCCTCTAGAACTTGGAGCAATAACTTTCATAAGCTGCCCAGTCTCTGGGAGTCTATTGTAGCAGCCTGAACTGACTGAAGCCTGACCCAGCATGTCCCTCCAGCTTGCTTGCTTCAGGGGTGGGGATGACAATGGTCTTGCTGGGTTACAGTCTGAGACGTCGATTCTTATTGTGCTCATGGCCAAAGAATGACCAGATGCACTAAAGTAAGGTGAGCATGAAAATGAGGTTTATTGAGGAGAGAAAGACAGGATTATAGAGCAAGATAAAGGTTTACAGAGCAAGATACATATGCCACAGATGATGGCTGGACCCATTGTTGTAGCAAAGAGAGAGCAAAAAGGGGGCTTGGTTATGGTCTTGGTCTTGTTTTATAGTACCTGGATTGGAACCTCCCTCGTGGTTCACATGTCACCATGGAACCACTTTGATTAGACAGTTGGGAATTATGTGAACTGAGTCTTACCATGCATGCAGATCTCCCATGAGCCTCTCTGAAACCTAGTTGTTTTAGTTCACTTTGCAGACTCTATTGTACCCATGATGCTTGGCCCATAGGCTAGAGAGTCCTCTGCTTTCTTTTGCAGTTGGCATGCTAAGTTCTGCAAAGTTCTGATTGGCAGATTCCTAGGGTATTCCCTCCTCCCCCAGATATGGCAGTCACTTGGGACAGGATTAAGGTGGGGCAGTACCAGGACAGGGGTCCACTTTCGTCCCAGGAGACCCAGAATCCCTTGCTATCTGCCTAACAGCCTTGTTCTCCACTGTTTCCCTAGCGGGCTCAGGAATTGAGTGACCTGTTGAATGAATGGATGGATGGAGGGATGAGTCTTTTATTAATGGAAGCTACATTATCCATTTTTTAAAAAGTATATCTGCAAGTTTTAAAAGTGCTATAATATCACTACTGAGAACATTCTTTCTTATTCAACTCATTTTAAAGCTCAGTTTAGTGAGCAGATTTTTTTCCAGTGGGACCACACCATTTATTTTATAGTGAGAGTCAATAGGAAATAAGATCTGTGTCTGAGAAATATCTCTTACAGCTATTTTGGGGAAAAATTGTGTAAAATTAGTGATACTCTATTTTCACACTGATCCAAAGACATGTATAAGATTTTTTATAAAGAAAGGTAATTTCTGTGTTCATTTTATTTAACAAAGTAATTGTACTTGTACTTTTCCATTATGAGTATTATATAAAGCCATATAGAAATTTTAAAAAGCACATTTTGATGTATTTTCTTCCAATAATTTTTATGTGTATAGATTTTGTTTTGCTCACTTTAAATAAAATTCTTAAATGTGAAGAGTATAACCCTGGGAACCAGTCTGATCACTCTCTAAAATGCTTTCTTAAGATTTTGAAAGAGTTATCCAAATAAGAAAGTTAGGCAATATCGTTAAATGGGTGCAGTAACTGGGTCAATTCACGGTGATAAAATCCTCCACACAGTGAAGATAAAGCCTAAAGTGATACTCAACAAATAGAACATAAACGTAGGCAGTTATGGCTGGTACTCAGAGGTGAAGAAGAAACTAGAAGCCCCACTGGGGCCTTTTAAGTGTATCGGAACTAAGAGCCACCCTCGTTAATCTGTGAGAATCAGCAAGATCCCCAAGCAGTAAAAGAATTATCCGGAGAACAAAGGTACGCTGGAGGAGTTGATGATTTCTTTGCATCAAATTAATATATGAAATTGAATTCAAATGAATCCCCCAGACTGGTGGCATTTTTCTCAGTGTCGGCAGGGAATCAGAGGGCCGAGAGTCTAAATTGTTCCCCAAATTATGTTATTTGTCATGGAAAACAGACTATGTTGTAAATTTGGTCAGTTCTACACCTCCCTTTGTCAGCTGATGTTGAGAGAAACCCTGGTAAGTATATGATAGCAAACCCTCTGAAAAAGAAAGGAAAATTCTGTTTTGGTGGCAAAGATCTTTGGATTCACCCCAGATGGACTTTATTAGGGCTATTGATTATCTACACAGGACTGTTTCTTCAAACAATCACAGCCTCACTCTGTGGAGCCCAGGTGAGCTCTAGAGTTGGGGCAGAAGGTGATGGTTAGAGAAAAACAGGAATCGATAGTAGGAGAATGTACTTTGTTTTGTGTGGGATGAATTGTTTGAGATTAGAGAAAAATGTGCTGTCTTTGATTCTAACTGATGCTATTTGCTTCTGTGACCGTGCTTGCTTTAGTTGTTTGTTAAGTATAGCAAATCAGAATGAAAAGAAAAACAGGAATAAGAGCAGGAGTAACTCCGTGACAGGCTGAACTTCCTGGAGTAGGCCTGAGTTTCGGTTTCCTCGAAATAACGCCGCCCTTTCCCCGCCCCCCCGGAATGACGCGGACCACAACCTGCGCCAGCGCGAAAATCGAACCGACCAATCAGGAGCTAACACAATCAGCCACTTTTAAAGGAACCAACGAACTGAGGGGAGGGGGGATGGTGTGCCCAGCGTGTCGTGTGCACAAAAAGGTATAAAAGCTTAACTTTCACCCCAAGACGGGGTCCTGGTCCTGGTACATAGGAGAGGCCACTGTGTTGGTGCTCTCGGACTGGGACCCTAGCTCGAGCTAGCCAATAAACTCCTTTGCCATTTGCAGCCTTGGTGACTCTGCCTCTCTGTTCCTGGGGCTGAGGGGAACCGGATCTAACATTAGTGGCCATGGTGCGGATGTGAGAAAGTCACCTCAAAGTTCCACCCTTTGCTACACTCTGGTTCGCCTGCTACCACATGGGGACCTCAAGCACTTAACCTTCAGGGGCCTGAACCTGAGGAAATTCCCCTGGGCTCTGCCAACTCCACCTTTGTCGACAGGTGTGGCCGCTGGCCTTGATGTATGATATCTGGCTGTTGTCACTCATCCCTCCACTACCACAGAACTTGCCCATTCCTTTTGTGAGAGAGCACAAACTTACCTCATAGCTTCAAAAACCTCCCATAATTGGGGCGAAAGTGTTCATAGAAGCCAATTTTCCTTCTGACAAAGGCACTCTCCTATGTAACCATAACACAACCATGGAAAATCAGAAAATTAACACTGATACATTACGTTGGGAGGAAAATTTTTCCTCTACTATTTTAGGTTCAGGTTCAGATGGTGGGGGGCCTGCAAATTATCTAATAATGGATTAACAGGATGAGAGCTAGAGAGCAACTGGAGATAGCGGTTTATATGTCTACATCATAAGGAGGATAGTGTTTAGAGCATCATAGGATGGAAGGTTTGGAGGAGGCTTGTTTACACAATCTTTTGGAATGTCCAGTGCCCAAGACCAAGTCTCCCAGATTACAGATGTTGGGGAGGAGCAGCTGTGGCCACTGACTCTCCTAAAGCTCCGATAAGGGAAGGCCAGAGAGGATTGCCTTCCGCATCTGTTGTAGCTCAGATGGTTTCACTTGGAAGTAATTTTTCTATCACTCGGTCCCCTCAGATACTGCCATCTAATCCACAGTCCCCATCCAATTGCCAATTGCCTCAATAGCATCCTTTAGAGCAAAAGGATCCAATCTAGGATCACTCATTGCATTTCCTTGTCATATCTCTTTGGTTTTCTTCTATCTGGAAGAGTTCCTTGTCTTGGACTTTAAGGATCTGGGCACTTTTGAAGCTTACAGGCCAGTTATTGTGACAAAATTTAATTGGTGTGTTTTTATTCGTTCATCCTTTCATCCATTAATTCATTCATTCAGAACAGATACAAGTTGATCATCTTCTATGTGCTGAGCTTTGTGAGGCATTGCAGTATGTAGTACACAAGATGGACGTGGACTTTCCCCAACTTGGAAGAGGTCCTTAGAGGCTTCTGTAGTGTATTTGGATACGGTATGTCTGGGTTCTGGTTCCAGCTCTATTACTTACTTCCATTAAATCTTGGGCATGCTACTTATTTATTTATTTATTTTTTTGAGACAGAGTCTTGCTCTGTTGCCTGGGCTAGAGTGCCGTGGTGTCAGCCTAGCTCATAGCAACCTCAAACTCCTGGGCTTAAGTGATCCTCCTGCCTCCGCCTCCTGGGTAGCTGGGGCTGCAGGCATGTGCCACCATGCCCGGCTAATTTTTTCTATTTTTAGTAGAAACAGGGTCTTGCTCTTCCTCAGGCTGGTCTCAACTCCTGACCTCAAGTGATCCTCTTGCCTCGGTCTCCCAGAGTGCTAGGATAACAGATATGAGCCACCATGCCCAGCCTATTTCACATTATTTTAAAAGGAAAAAATTATAATTCATTACACGTCAACCCAAAATCCCCAACCAATTACCTAGAGCATACCTAAGGGAATTAGGATATGCCACCCCAAAATATGCTATTTGGCATAAGAGTTATTTTGAGCTGAAGGCATTTCATTTCCTGAAATCCCTTATCTGCCTAAAAGCAAAGCCTCCTAGGAGAGCTCAATTGTCATAATTCCCCTCCCCAGGAGCAACTCTAATCTTCTGTCTCCCAGGTGAGAAGTCAGCCCCACACCTGGACAAATTATCCTATCTCTCATCTATTCTCCTAAGGGCCCATTTATCTTTCAAAAAGTCGTTGTAGGCTGGGCAGGGTGGCTCACACCTGCAATCCTAGCACTCTGGGAGGCTGAGGCGGGTGGATCGTCCTGAGCTCAGGAGTTCGAGACCAACCTGAGCAAGAGCGAGACCCCGTCTCTACCAAAAATAGAAAGAAATTAATTGGACAGCTAAAAATATATATAGAAAAAATTAGCTGGGCATGGTGGTGCATGCCTGTAGTCCCAGCTACTCGGGAGGCTGAGACAGTAGGATCGCTGGAGCCCAGGAGTTTGAGGTTGCTGTGAGCTAGGCTGATGCCACGGCACTCGCCCCAGGCAACAGAGTGAGACTCTGTCTCAAAAAAAAAAAAAAAGTCATTGTATTTCCCTAAATGTCCATTCTCCCTACTTCCCTCTTCTAAGAAGTCATTTGTTCTCCCAGAAGTGCCTCTGTGTGCCCTCTGTCCCCTAGAAAGATGTCAATGAGCCCCAAATCCTAACTGCCTTTTTGGAGTCACATTTTTCTGTGAACTCCCACATACTTAACTTGAATAAAAACCTGTCTTTTCTCCTGTTAATCTGTCGTCTGTGAGTTTAATTGGCAGGCCCCAATCAGTAAACTTAACAGGCTGTAGAAAAAGTTTTCTTTCCCTCCTCACTCACCTACTTATTATAAACAATGATCACTTTAGGATGCAAAATGTTTAAAACATTGATCACCAGAAAAAGGTAACAGTTGCTTTCTGTGCAGTAACATCTTTTCCATTCTAATCACTATTTTTATTTCTTTAATTCTTTATCCACAATTCTCTTCAAACTTTATCACCTTTTCTGGTACTCATTGTACAGCTCTAGGTAAAAATAACGACCCAATATGGAAGGCTCTGGTGGAGGCTTTCAGGACAGGCACCTGTGCAGAGCATCACTCACACTGAGCAGGAGGCTCTGAGGTCACTCTAAGCGTCAGCAACATCCGAGGACCACATCATAACAGGTATGTAGATTCCTCCGGTACCTTCTCCCAGCTCATAACTACTGCATAAATGAATGAGCTATGTTTTGAGAGATACATGCATTCTATGAAGTTTGGGTATTAAGAAAACAAAAGGTGTTGTTTCTGGGAGATACTTGGCAGGCTATGCCTGCGTATATAAAGCCCTTAAGACAGTGTCTGGCACAAAGGATGAGTTGTTATTGTTTTATCTTTATGAGGACAAGGTTCTACTGGGGAAGGCAGACACATAAACGCAAGATGGATAAGATGAATGCAGACTGATAAGTTTTCTGAAGACATCAAAGAAACGACAGATAACAATGGGGGAGTCACTTTCTTCAGGTTGTGGAGGAAGGGTGGTGACATCTAAATATAAATCTGAGGGATAAGAAGGAGCCAGCCATCCCGGGAGCCAGCGCAGAGCATTCTAGTCAGAGGAAGGACAGACACCAAGCGAAGGTGAGACAAAGCTGTGGGAAGGACAGTGATTAGAAAGTGGGGAGTGGAGAGAAGGCTGTGAGATGAAGCTGGAGAGACAGGCAGGACTCAGGTCGTGGGGAATCTTGGAGGCCACGGTACTGAGTTCGAATTCTATTCTAAGTGCAACAAGAAACCACTTAAGAATTTTAAGTGGAGAGATGACATGGGCAGATTTATGTTTTTAGATCACTTTTGCTGAGGAGATTGGGCTAATGGAGATTTCAAGTGGAAGCTAAGAGACCAGTTAGTATATACTCATTAATTCAGGTAAGGAATGAGGTAATATTGAAGATGGAGAGAAGTCAGAGATGAGAATGATTTCACAGGAAGAGTTATTGGACTTTATGTTGGGTAAAGAAAATGGATGAGTCAGGGGTGATGCTCAGATTTCTGGCTTTGTTAACTAGGTAAATGGCGGTGCCATTTACATAGAGAGAGGAAGACCTGCTATGAGGAAGCTTGCAAAGGTATCTCTAAAGCCTGAGAATGTTTTGGGAGGTGTCATGATTTATCACTGGCAGCACGGTGCACTGTTGAGGTGGTGTAGAGGTCCCACCCACACGGTACTGGGAAAGGCTGGATTCTCATCATTTGCTTCTGCCCCTCAAAGCACCTGATGACTTTTGCTTTGGTCCCTCTTATGCCTTTTGTTTATTTTGCCTTATTGGTAGGAAGCATGAAACTTGTGATAGAGACACATGTGATAGACACATGTACTTAGCTTATACAACTCTTGGTTATATAAGCTAAATATCAGAGATCTGCCTTTATTCCACATTATGAGCACATGGCTGAAGTGTATCCCCTCTATCTCTTATTGCACATTGAGCAGAACAGTGATGGATAGGAATAAATGACCTTTCTGAACAGATTAAATCTATGATACTTTGGGACAAATGGCCCAATGAGGGTTGTAGACCATTACTGAAGGGTAGCAGAATATGCCACTTTAGCATAAGGATTATTTTGAGCTGAAGGCAATTAAGAAGAAACAAATCAAGAAAAGCTCTCTGCCCTCCCTCTATTTGCCTAAAAGCTGGACATAACTTTGGAAATCAGCTTTGCGGTGCCAAGCCGTTAAAGCCACTGAGTTTCAAAGTTATTTATTTCTGTAATACAACCTAGAGTATTCTATTACTATACTCTTATTTAGTTCTTGTTCTGCTTTCTCATACCCCCAAAAACATTTCACAAATGGAGAAACCAGGGCCAGTGACACTACTGATCTGGCTAAACTAGCACTAAACTATTCTCCCCTCCCCTCTCTCCCAAGAAGGACAGAAGTTAATCACCAGGGACAACTCTGGACCCTTATCAGCCTGGAGAAGTTACCAGGGGAATCTACGTAACAAAACTTACTAACTAGCCCTTTTTTTCTGTTGGTTCCCCCACATCTTCATTGGCCCACAGTTTGCCATCTCAGAAGCTCAAAGTCCTTTCCTCTGTCTTGTCACCTCTCTACATGTGTACTGTTTGTTGTTAAGGTGCTATTTAAGCCCAAAGGTACTCATCTCTGGGCACTTCAGTGTGAGTACCTGCAATGCACATGTTGATAAATTTCTGTTTGTTTTTCTCATGTTAGTCTGTCTTTGTCAGTATAATTTACAGGGTCTCGGCTGGAGAACCTAGGAGAGTAGAGGAGAAAAGACTTTTTTCTGCCCTGCACGGAAAGGTCCTGTGAAGTGCATCGGCAGCAAGGCAGTTACGGCGTAGAGAGGAGCAAGGACTGGCTGCCTTGCTTACTGGCTGCGCTAGTTTAGCCAGATCACCTAGTTTCACTGGCCCTGGTTTCTCCATTTGTGAAATGTTTTTGGGGGGTATGAAAAAGAAGAACAAGAACTAAATAAGAGTATAGTAATAGAATACTCTAGGTTGTATTACAGAAATAAATAACTTTGAAACTCAGTGGCTTCAATGGCTTGGCACCGCAAAGCTGATTCAGATGCAGAAGAGGGTCTTCTTCTAGAGACCCTGAGACCCTGATTTCCATCATCTTACGACAGAACCTCAACATGTGGCCTCCGAGATTGTTGAGGACAGCAAAGAGGAAGGAGGACTGCATGATATTAATACATTGTTAATGTTTGGACTTGGGAGTGGCTTATGTCACTTCCACCACCCCCTACGGGCCAGTACTGAGTCACATATGACTTCAGTAAAACTTCAAGATAAACTGGAAAATGTAGTTTCCCAAGTGCCCAGTAGGAGAAAACCAAAATGGGATTTGGTGCCATAATAGTATTGTTTCTATCTCATGTAGGTAAACGTGTTTTATGAAATATTATCTCTAACTTTCTTTGGTAATGATGCTTTGAAATGACCACAATGGGAAAAGAAGTTAGCAGGTAAAAGGTACAAATTGAACCACAAGATGGAAAACTCCCCTCTGAATAATAAGAAAATGTCCTTTGTAGAAGGCACAGAGAAGAGGCCTGAGGGGCGGAAGGTGCAGGATTGAGGGACTGAATTGGAAGGGGATAAAATAGTGTAGAAGAAAAACTTTTTCCTTTACCCTCTTATGTACCTGGAGTCTGTGAATTAAACTGGCAAAAGGCAGATTAACCGGAGAAAGCACACAATTTTTTTTTTTTTGAGACAGAGTCTCACTCTGTTGCCCAGGCTAGAGTGCCGTGGCGTCAGCCTAGCTCACAGCAACCTCAAACTCCTGGGCTCAAGCGATCCTCCTGCCTCAGCCTTCCGAGTAGCTGGGACTACAGCATGCGCCACCATGCCCAGCTAATTTTTTCTATATATTTTTAGTTGTCTAACTAATTTCTTTGTACTTTTAGTAGAGATGGGGTCTTGCTCTTGTTCAGGCTGGTCTCGAATTCCTGAGCTCAAACGATCCGCCTGCCTCGGCCTCCCAGAGTGCTAGGATTACAGGCGTGAGCCACCGCGCCTGGCCGCCTGGCCGAAAGCATACAAATCTTATTTGTGGTTAATAGTTTTACATGGCACAGAGAGCTTCATAGAAAATAAGTAAAAAACCCTGAGGGTCCGGGCGCGGTGGCTCACGCCTGTAATTCTAGCACTCTGGGAGGCCGAGGCGGGAGGATCGTTTGAGCTCAGGAGTTCAAGACCAGCCTGAGCAAGAGCAAGACCTCATCTCTACTAAAAATAGAAAGAAATTAGCTGGACAATCAAAAATAGAAAAAAAAATTAGTGTGGTGGCATGTGCCTATAGCCCCAGCTACTCAGGAGCCTGAGGCAAGAGGATCGTCTGAGCCCGAGAGTTTGAGGTTGCTGTGAGCTAGGCTGACGCCACGGCACTCTAGCCTGGGCGACAGAGTGAGAGACTCTGTCTCAAAAAATAAATAAATAAATAAATAATAAAAAACCCTAAGGAAGTGGTTAGACTTGAGGGCTTATATACATTTTAACAAAGGGTGATAAGTAAATGTCTGAAAAAGGGCAATGAAATGTTTTACGAGTTATCCTCCCCCCTCCTTTTTGTGAATTAAAACCTGCATTCCTACCCAAGGCCAGTAATCAAAGGGGCAGAAAAATGTTCTTTGCTATTTGTTTTCTAGTATCTTAAACCACAAGAGATAGCCGAACAGAATTGTCCAGGGGTTACAAGATCATCATCACGGAGATAAGGTCAATGGGAACCACCGGTTATAGTTAAACAATAGCCTGAGGTCATGATACGAGATACCATCAGTGACCCAAACCCAAGTGCTGAAAAGCCCACTTTAAAAAAGCCCTGTTTTTCTGCTTAAAGACAGGATAGTGGTCTTTGAGACGCTAGTCCACCGCCCTCCTCATTTGCTGGCAAATTAATAAACTTCTCTTTCCTTTTCCTCAAACCACTTGTGCTTGTTCTTCGTTCTTACTGATTTGGGCTCAGGGACAAGTACCGAACTTTCAGTAACAAGTTGTGTCATAGGGATTAGACAAAAGGAAGGGGTTCGAGCTTCTTGGGCAATAAACTGGGAGAATGCGACTAGGAAACAAACATATGGGGGAAACTAATGGACGTTAAGCTTTGTTTCAGGCTCATCTTGGCACCAGCTCCCCATCTCTGGTGATAAGAATGTTCTGTTCTTCCTGATACCCGGAAGGCACCTTTCTCATGGGAAATTTATACCCTGGTTTTAGGCAGAAAGAAGGAAGGCAAAGAGTATCTGCTGTTTCTCAGTTGCCTTCAGCTCAAAATCATCACGATGCTGAATTGGCATGTTTTGGGGTGGCGTGTTCTGATCCCTTTCAATGTCTTAGTTGGTAAATTTCATAATTGTGATGAAAGTGTGGCTGGAGAAGAAAGTTTATGTCTGAACTAAAAGTGAATGCCATTTTTAAGAGCCAACGATTTTGTAGCCAACAGAAAGTTAAAGTTTACCCCATTCACCTGAGAGCAGGAAATTCCAAAATGAAGATCTTTTCTGCAAATAAAAAGGAAGAGCTATTGCTGCAAGGAATGCCCAAGCTAAATGTTAAGGATGGAAAGTGGCAATACATGGAGATTTGTGGGGTGACTGCTGTACGTTAGAAAAACTAAGTGGTGTTTCACCTTCCGCTATTTGAAGACATAGGGTAAGCCCTCTGGGTCCAAGGCTCTTCAATGAGATACGCTACCTTTCAAGACAAAACCCTCTTGGCAAATACTTGGAAAATCATGGTCCTTACAAGGCTGCTCCTCGATCTCTTTGAGCTTTTCTCTTAACCACCCCACCCCTGCTCCTGCCACACTCGACATTCTCTAATCCTTGAATATTCCAGCTGTGCTCCTGCCTCCTGGCATCCACTCTAGCTCTTCCCTCAGTCTAGAAAGCTCTTCCATGAGATAGCCACTGTGCTGCCTGCCCTCTCAGTGTCTCAGTGATGCCTACTCTACTTAATACCTGTCTGCTCTAACGCCTTTCCTCACCCATCATAAGGGTCAGAATGGACACGCTTATAACAAAAGACAGGTTAACAAGAGAAAAGAAAAAAAATTTATTAAAGTTTTACATGGGGGAGGCTTCAGAAATGAAGACCCAGGGAAAACTGTTTTTATAATTAGGTTTAATGAAGAGTGGTGGCTGGGTGTGGTAGCTAACGCCTATAAGCCTAGCACTCTGGGAGGCTGAGGCAGGAGGATCACTGAAGGCCAGGAGTTTGAGGTTGCAATGAGCTATGATGACACCACTGCACTCTAGCCTGGGCAACAGAGCCAAGGTGTCTCAAAAAAAAAAAAAAAAAAAAAAAAAAAAAAAAGGGAAAGAGAAGGAGAAGGAGGAAGAGGGGGAGGAGGAGAACGGACGGCCATGCAGAAATGTGATTGGACAAAGGGTTGTGATCTAATGGTAATATACTGTGGGGTAGGGACAGCAAGGCCTGTCTGTCCAGATCCTTCTTGGCTTCTGTGTGGCATTCCTTCTTCCCGGGTATGGGGCGGGACCCCTCTGAAGTGAGCGTCTTCAAGGGAGAAGGGAGAAGTGATCTTTCTGGGTTTTACGGCTTGCTTTGAGAGAGAGGAGTTTTAGTTTGCATGATCTGCATTGGGGAAGAGGAATTTGGTTTCTAGGACTCCCTTAGGTAGGAGAAGGTGAGTGGGAGGCAGGAGGGCAGGAGAAGGTCAGAGGGAACTTGCTTCTGAGGCTACTTCTGAGGCCTTCCAGGCTCCTGCGGTTCGAAGTGCTCAGCTTGCCAAAGCACGATGCTTTGGGGTATCATTTTCTAAGCTCCAACAATTCAAGCATACTAGTTTATTTCTTATAATGTTTATTATTTGCCTTCCCCCACGGGAATGTAAGCTCCACAAGGGCAGTGATTCCTTATGCTTTTTTTTCAAGCTCTTAGTAGACACACAAAATGCTTGTGGAATTGAATCAATCACACAAATTACTAACTAGCTCCTAATGGGTTAAGTGGCACACGGGCTTGTTTTCCCCTAAAACAGCTGCTGTGAACAGAGAGTTCTTGTATAGCAGGGAAACCAAAATTAAGGAGGAAATCAGTACGAACATTTTAAAGTGTCTTTTTTGTGTTGCTGATTTTGTATTTCAGGTTATGACCAATGGGGTTAACATTATTTAAACTACAATTTTTAGTTTTTAAAGTAATTTCTTTGGAATGTTTTTCTTTCCTTTTAAAATAAGTGAGCTCTGTAAAGAACATTAAGCTTCAGTTTCAGCTTAAGAGAAAAACCTTTAGGTGGAGATAAAACAGAAACCAACACCTCCATTCGATCTTTCAGTACCCGGTCTGTTTGAAGAGCGGCTGTGTTTGGACAAAGGTGCGTAATGAGATCATTTCTGTTACTGTTTGTGAAGGGCTTAGCTTTGCCGCATTTTCCTTTGGGGCTTAAAAGCTGGACATTTTAGAATGATTTTTTAAAAATTAAATACAGTTTTAGTTGCTTTGGTGGGTTAAAAGGTTCAGCAAAAAAGGCCATCGAAGTAACTTCAGAGATATACTTGAACAGCTTCTGAATCCTTGTGAAAACATAAATCCTTATTAAGAGAGTCAATGTTTTATACATAAGTTACATTTTTATGATTTTGTTGTGGTCGGGGTGGTGGCTGTTTTGAAACGTTACCTCTGCTCCAGAAACACTAAACATTGCCTTTGAACGATTGCCCAAACGATCACCTTTGCTGTGGTGGCTAAGCCAGTCCAGGCATTTAGGGTGGAATTTGCATTTGTTTAGCAATCTCTTAACTTCCTTAGCATGAAAAAGCACACTTGTATCCTCTAAGTATAAATGCAGTTGACATTTTTGCGTCTTTCCAGTGCATTCCAGAAGATCTAGGGAAAATTGGCTAAGAGAGAAGTCCTTTTCCGGCCACCTGGTTTTCTGTTTAGGGTCAAGTACAGAGAGATGCAGCATTTAGCCACGTAAGGCCACACTCAACGTTGGGCATTATATCAAAATTAATTGCATTGGCCAGGCGTGGTGGCTCACGCCTGTAATCCTAGCACTCTGGGAGCCTGAGGCAGGTGGGATCGTTTGAACTCAGGTTTCCAGACCAGCCTGAGCCAAAGTGAGACCCCATCTCTACTAAAAATAGAAAGAAATTGGCCAAACAACTAAAAATAGAAAAAATTAGCTGGGCATGGTGGCGTGTGCCTGTAGTCCCAGCTACCTGGGAGGCTGAGGCAGGAGGATCGCTTGAGCCCAGGAGTTTGAGGTTGCTGTGAGCTAGGCTGACACGACAGCACTCTACCCCAGGCAAGAGAGTGAGACTCTGTCTCAAAAAAAAAAAAAAAAAAAATTAATCGCATCGCCTGGCCTGGTCATTAATCTTAGTATGTTCAAGCTCTGTGAGAGCAGTGGAACATTTATTTATAATTTCGCTTCAACTTGTAATTCTTTACCCAATAACATTGGTCGATTAGCCCCCTGCTGCTGCTTGATTAAACTGTCAGCTGTAATAAGTAGCTCCTCCGTTAGGCAATTACTTTGCCACAGCCATCAGAATTTTAGTGAGCAATTGGATAAAGATGAGAATGAGATTCCTCACCGAGTGCTGAGTCTGATGGTGTTGCCCACAGCTTTGGGTAGAATCACTCTCTTCAACAATGCTAGTGGGACCCTCATAAAAATATTCTGTAACCTTACGAACAACAACCTTAAGGGTTTTTTCTTGAGGTCAGAGATCTGGGATTGGCTATTTGCGATGGCGACAGGTACCTTGCACTCTAAATCCAATCAGATGAATTGTCCCGACTGCCAGAAACAGATCACTTAAACAGAAGTCTTGGAGTAGTACCTGAACCAACCTGCTTTAAAGGATTATTTTGGAAAGCACTTTATCCCTTGTTTCTTTGAGTAACTCACTCCTCTACAAATATGGGCCACGTTTTACATTCGCCTTCTCTGCAGTAAGGAAGAGCCCTAATTTGCACCCCACCCTGGGTGGCTGCGAGGCCTGAGGTGCTGGGTGGCTCCTGGCTGCCAGGATAGGAAATTGTCAGTACATGCTGGGGGAATTCTGAACAGGATGAGAGAAGGACGGAGAAAACAATGCAAAGTCAGATTGACTTGAAAAGCAATTTAAAGGTTGGATCCTAACAGAAAAAAATTTACAATTTCAAGGCCCATTAGTATTCCTTAATCCTGAAAGTGTCTAAAAGTTTATCTTTTAAAAATGTCACATTTTACTGGTGAAATGGCAAAGAAGTCAGAACATGGGACAATTTAGTAGTATTTATTGTTAATAGAAAC
>RJWJ010016080.1:0-18091 GCA_004363605.1 Indri indri
CCCTTTTACTAATATTTATTTTGCTTTTGAAGAATTATTTTTAAAGTAACATTACAAATGAGATGTTGCCTCACCTACCTATCGAATTGGTGATGATAAAAAAGAATGATATCAAGGTAGGTATGGATATGGCAAAACAGGCATGATATGACTATAGGAAGCATAAATTGTTACAAACTTTTGGAAGGGCGATTTGACAATATGTATCAAATGTCTTAAAAAATGTCTTTGACTTGGCTGGAGGAATTTATCTGCAAAGATTTAGGTACAGGTATGCTTATCAGAGCATTGCTTTCAACAGCACTAACAACAAATTAGAAACATTTTAAATGTCCAATTATTGGAACCTGATTAAAGAAATTATAGTACATGGTAAAGTCACATAATGAAGTACTTTATAGTGGTAATAATATTACAGAAGTTAAAAATGTGCAAGATATTTTACATGAGAAAAGAAATATGGATTTAGAATATCTTAACTGTATACTTTAAAAATATATTCATGATCATTAAAATCAACTGGCTCTATTCAGTAGTGTGGAGGATTATTTTTTAATATTAAGAAATTTATTAAAAACAGCCAAATATTTATTTTAATATCAAGCAACAAGATAATTAATCCCAATGGAAACTAATAAGGGATTTCAATTTTATCTACAGGCTACTTTAGGATCTCTATAGCAATTTTTTCAAAGTACTTTGCCAAACAGTTCCTTGTGAGACCAAGTTTAAATGTAGTAACCTGAGAATCAACTTACTCTCAGTTTTCTTTGGGTCATGGCTGTTTCTAGGGCAATTTCTCTTAAGGGATCCCTGGTGATGTCAAGCATGGAAGCTTTGATCGTGTCTCCTGGATACAGGCTCAACCGAGACTGTCTAAGGGCCATTCTGGCTTGCAGCTGCATCATTTCTTCTTCTTGCCGTTTTAGCATGACCTCTTGATTAATTAAGTTGCCGTCAAGGGGTGTTTCATATTGCCTACTATATAGAAAAGAGGAGAAGAGTAAGGGTTGGGAAGAAAACAATTGTTTTAAGGCTAATCAAGAAAACTACATGTTAAGTAAGGTAGCAAGAATTTACACAAATTTTACCTTTTCATCTGAGGAGAATCTTTGCGTTATACAGTCTGTGCTATACCCATCTCAAATGGATTACTGTAACTGTCTCCTAACTGGTCTTTTACTTCCGTAAACTGTTCTTCAAAGAACAGACCAGAGTAATACCATCACAATGTAAATTAGATCATGGCTTTCCATACTTACAATCATCCACTGGCTTCCCATTACACTTAGAATAACATCTAAAGTGCTCACCTATACTCTGGTTTCTCTTCAAAACGAATAAATCTTTCGCCTTTTACTAAAGTGCTCACCTTAGTTTCTGTGGCCTGATGTGATTTGGGTCCTGGCTACTTGGTTGCCATCCACTCTGCCTTTCAACTCATTCTGTTGTAGCCACACTGCCTTTCTTGCTATTCCTCTAACATTCAACAAATCTCCTATACCTTAGGGCCTTTCTACTTGCTGTTCTTTTTGTCTGAATACTCTTCCTGCTGATATCTGCATGGATTACTTCCTTACTCCAATCAGCTTTCTGTTCAAAGTCATCCCTTAACAGAGATAGTCTCTGATCATATTACCTATATAAAATAGAATCTGGACATCACATCCCGGCACTTCCTATCCCCTTGGGCAGCTTTATTTTTCTTCAAAGCACCATCATTATATGCATTACTTACTTTTTTTAATGGTTTATTGGCTGTCTCTCATCTCTAGAAAGTCACCCAGGGGCTGTGTTGTTCATAACTCAATCTCCAGTACCTAAAAGTACCTAATACATGGTAGGTGCTCAATAATTACTTGTGGAATGAATAATTGAATATAATTTTATGGCTCACTCTCATGTAAGCGGGGAGGATTCATAGACAATAAGAACTTGGATCCATACATTTAAACTCAAATCTGTTATTTTTACCAAGTATATTAGCCTTCTTGCTCAAATTATTTTACACCAGAGCTACTAACAGGTAGCAAAAATGATTATTATTTTATCTCTCCCAACACAATATCTGGTAGAAGTTTCTATAAGTACTGAAAAGTTCGAGAGGCAAAAAACAAGAAACAAAAACAACTCTGACTCTGGAGTCGGGAAAAAAAAAAAAGCTTACCTCAACAAGCAGAGAGGCACAGAAGCAGTGGGAATGTACTATGTATAAATTGTACTTCAAAAGCTAACACATAAAAAGGCTTAGAGATTCTCTTTGGAAACGGCTTTGAATACCCTTTTTGGTCACTGAAAGACACTTTTGATAGCTCAGAATACAAAAATTACTCATTCTGTGCATCTGACTCAATTTCCTGTTAATCTCTCTCCACCCCCTAGGATACAAATTAATAGCACTCTCTAGATCTGTGTTGCCATTCCATTCTAGCTAAAGGGAATGGAAATTTTTATAAAGAAGCATGCAATATGTATAAATACAACAGTATTTATAGATCTTACAAATATGTGACCTATAGAAGAAAACAGGACCTCCTCATTATGTACCAGCATGTTAAGAATATTATCAGGAACCTTTGTACACATTCAGAAAATTCTGCACTTGAATAAGGAATGTAGCCAATATTTTAGCTAATGTGTACTTCTGTGGGCAGAAAAAAGATGGAAATAGTTAAAAGAAGTGGAGTTTAGCAATTTACGTTAAGACAACACGTACATGCACCTAAAAATCCACTTCCTGAAATATTTTTCTTTTACCTATAGCTATATCTAACTCAGATGCTATGAAAATCACACAGGTTTTTCTTCCCCCACAAAGTATAAACACAGATTTGATAAATAAGGTGGCCTTAATGTTAGTATTTCTGTAAATAAAATCTAGAAACAGTGAAAATTAAGATTCTCTTATAATCTTGACACTTTTGAGGTTCCTTATCATGAAAATTAAAATAAGGCTCACAAAATGATTTCTTTGTTTGAAAAATATGTCTTTTTTTTTTTTTTTTTTTTTTGAGACAGTCGCTCTGTTGCCCAGCTAGAGTGCAGTGGCATCAGCCCAGCTCACAGCAACCTCAAACTCCTGGGCTCAAGCTATCCTCCTGCCTCAGCCTCTCGATTAGCTGGGACTATAGGCATGCACCACCATGCCCTATTTTTTTCTATTTTTAGTAGAGCCCGGGGTCTCACTCTTGCTTAGGCTGGTCTTGAACTCCTGACCTTGAGTGATCCTCCTGCCTTGGCCTCCCGGAATGCTAAGATTACAGACATGAGACACCATGCCCAGCCAAATTGTCTGTTTTAATCACATGGTTATGGGTACCTAATCTATTGATAGTTTACAGGTGTGAAATGGTATCAGGCAGAATTAATTAGCTAAGGAGCAAATTTTTGTTAATTTCCAAATGATTCTTTTGTATTTGGCGGCACTGGAATTAAACCAACTGAAATATAGAATTTAAAAGGATTCCCACACTTTGGGAGTAAATTTGAAGCAACTTCTAGTCCTCTCATATCATATACAAATTTGAAATTAATGTTTAGCTTTAACAACATCTTTTGATTGTGTAAGAGACCTGTGCACACGTGACAAGGACACATATCACTACTGACTGGACACCTTTCAATTTAAACAAAGTAAATCAATACACAGCTATAGTACTACCACCCTAACTCTAGCACAAGAATGACAGTAACACCTTATAAGAAATTCGCTAAGTATTTCGGTATGAAAATGAACTCTAAACAGCTTAAATTTGGCTTTTAAAAAATACCTGATAACCTCTTTTAAACCAGAAAAGATACACTAATGGTAAATAATTAACTTTTTACATAATAGTTACTTAGTAGTAACCTACTTATTATTCATTTGATAAATAAATACTCACTGAAAGCCTGCTGGTTGAGCTTGTTCCAACCTTTCAAAAGAGGTATTATTCTCTTAGAAATCAAAATTTACTATCTTCTCACAGATTTTTAATGCCACCTTTCACCTTCCTGTTATTTTATATTCATATTGACAATTTTAAAAATCAGGCACATACTATAAATAACCAGAGCCAATTCTGATTTTAAAAGACTCCAGTACCTTGTCTGTCATGTAATTAGATGAATTTCTGAGAACGTAAAGAGAAAGGGAGCTAAGAGAAAGGAAGAGAAGAGGAAAATGAAAAAAATAAAAGCAATGAAAAAGAGGAGAATGAAAAAAACTACTTGACTCTAATAAAAGAAAACCCCAAACACCTGTCCCTGGAAATACATTATTACTATTTTTTCATATGCTTACCTTGGTCTCTGTGGCTGGCCTTGACTTGAGGTTTCATCTACCCCTGGGAGACCACTGCTGGATTCAAACCTCCTTGAGGCTTCACTTCTTCTAACTAATTATGAATCAAAAAAGAAATAATGATGCAGGTCATAAAAATATGACAGAATTCTTATTTAAAACTCAAGCATTTAGCAGACATATATTTGTACAAATCATATTCATAGAACCAAATTAATGACATTATTTTATTAAACTCTTTTGCATAAGTCATGTTATTTTTAAAGACAATGGATTATTACCTCCACGATGAAAATGACTACACTGTTGTTTGAGGAAACTGCTATTTAGCTCCTGTGATGCTATTAATGAGTAAATGGCATCTTTTTACAATACAAAATTTTATATGGATTTTTCTTCTTGACAACTTATAATTCAACACTACTGAAAGAAGAATGATAATTGTGGTTTCTTAAAAACAACATTTGCTTGTTTCAGATCTATTTTACCTTGTCTGAAATCTGATTCAGAGGAAATAATAGATGGACTTTCACTGGAGGTACTAAAGATGTCACTGTGGTAAGTCTTGTATCTTCGAATTGGTTCTAAAGAATTAAAACAAAAACATTAGAAAGCAAACTCATTAGCTGTTCCACACACATCAAATAACGTACTACATTTAATCTTGTGGTACTAGAACATTTTACACATTGTTTTAAATTTACCAATTGCTGGACTGTATTAAAAAAATGTGGTCCCAAATTTGGGTTGGTTTGGTATACTGGTTAAGAGCATGGACTCTGGACCCAGATAACCTGGGTTTGAATCTCAGCACTAACAGAACACTCAAAGACACAACCCCAAAGAATTTGCAATGTAGAAGATAAGACAAGTACACAAATATTTAATTTGAGACAGATGTTTAGTTCCACCAGAATGAGGTGATAAGCATTGGAGGTAGGGTTCTGCGTAGGTTGTGTGCAGTGTGCCCTGTACAAATTTAAATTCTACCTTCTAAATATTTCTTTTATTTTCCCATAAACTTATTTTATTTATTTGGTGTAAATTTAAGGGGTACGAGTGCAGCTTTGTTACATGGATATACTGCATAGTGGTGAAGTCTGGGCTTTTAGAGTAACCATCACCCAAATAGTATACACTGTACCCATTAAGTAATTTCTCATCCCTCATCACCCTCCCACCTTCCCGCCCTTCCGAATCTCCAATGTCTATTATTCCACATTCCATGTCCATGTGTACACATTATTTAGCTCCCACTTATGACCGATTCCCTCTTCTTCAGCCCACTGTCCCTATCATTGAGCACGAGTCCTCTTGTGCCTGGACTGCTGCAGGTCTCCTAAATCTCCCTTCTGCAGTCTTGCTCCTCTCATATGATAATTCACATTACAGAGAGGTAAACTTCCCAGAAATGAAAATCTGAGTATGTCATTATATTTCTTAAATTCCTTTAAACTAGAATCTTCAAAATACAATTTAAAACTCCTTAGGTTGGCAGACAAAGCCTTTCATAACCTAGTCCCCAAGTTCATTTATAACAGTGGCTCTGCATGTTTTGAAATCACAGATTCATTTGTGAGAATCGGGTAAAAAAGTATAGATCTCTCTCTCCCCACCCCACAAAATTTATCTGTACACAAAAATTTAAATATAAATTTGAAAACTCAATTCAGGTAAAAGCTTTATTACCATCCACTACCCGCCCCCCAAAAATTCTGCACTCACCTTTCTAAATTTGCAGATAATCAAAAGCATATTAATTTTGAGATTCCTTCCTGAAAGATAATTTCTCTGCTAGAAATGCTGTTCTCCTTCTTCTTTACCTGAATATTTTTTTTTCCTTTAAGAGAAGCCTCACCTTCTACCTAAAAGTTTTTAAGACCACCTAAAGGCTGAGTCAGACATTGCTCTCTTACTTTCATATTACCTTATGTTTAACTAATTGCAACTCTTCCACTACCTTGTAGTTCTATCTGTACTTGTTTGTGCCCCCTACCTAACTGGTAAGTTCTCTGACAAAAAAGATTTTATCTTTCTTAGAAGTACCTCTAGTATCTAGCAAGTATCTGGTACACAGCAAGCACAAAGTAAATATTTTCTGAATAAAAGAATGAATAAGTGTTAAAGATCACTGGTGACTTTCACGGGAACTATTTTCCACTGTACAAACAGATCAGAGGCCAAATTAAAGAGGGTTAAAGAAGGACTAGATGGTAAGAAGTTGAGTAAATGAGTATACACTATTATCTCAAGAAGTCTGAGGGTTTGGGAAAGGAAAAGGATTTTAAAATATTGACAGATTTATCAGGGTCTTTCTTTTTGGCACAGTGGAATGTTTGTGCCCAATTTCAGGCAATGAATAGTAGGCCTGTGGAGTCTGCGCCCAGCCAGGCTAGTGTGTTTTGTCATAAGTTCTGGACAACTAAGAGTCACAGTTTCTACCACTATTTACACTTAGCATTTTTAATCTATAAAATTGTGGTACGTGATCATGAATACTATACTTTAAATGTTTAGGAGATCAGATTCCAATTATGGGCCGGGCGCAGTGGCTCACGCCTGTAATCCTAGCACTCTGGGAGGCTGAGGCGGGCGGATTGCTTGAGCTCAGGAGTTTGAGACCAGCCTGAGCAAGAGCAAGACCCCGTCTCTACTAAAAAAAAATAGAAAGAAATTATCTGGACAACTAAAAATATATAGAAAAAATTAGCCGGGCATGGTGGCACGTGCCTGTAGTCCCAGCTACGCGGGAGGCTGAGGCAGGAGGATCGCTTGAGCCCAGGAGTTTGAGGTTGCTGTGAGCTAGGCTGACGCCACGGCACTCTAGCCCGGGCAACAGAGCAAGACTCTGTCTCAAAAAAAAAAAGATTCCAATTATGAAGATTTGCATCATATTCTGGGCTTATCTAAGCTGCTTCAGATGAAACACTAGAGTCTGCAATTTTCACATTAAAATGACTCTAAGCCAGAATAAACTGTAATCTAAAAACACCATTTACGAGTGATACATATTCAAGCCCAGACAAGTAATATGCAAAAAGAGAGACTTAGCCATTTGTAACAGCGGGAATTAAATGACCACTTTTAGCTTGACATTTCTTTACCTTTAAATATATGACTCTAATTACAGATACAAGTTTCAAAGAGAACTAAACAAAAACGACTGCTTTCGTAGTGTAGAACTACAAAACATTTCAAAACTCCACATTTTAAAGGATATGAGCCCTAACAAAATATTTCAATTTTCAAACAAAGCAGAGAAACACAAGTAATAACATTATATATTCATATATTAAGTGATCTTCTCTATGCTTCCTTTTTAGGAAATTAACTTCTGGAGATTGGGGACTGTATCTTTCATGTGTTCACCAGAACCCACTGCATTCCATATTATACCATGTTGCAATCAGTAGAATATGTTCTAAAATCTCTTGAGAGCTAGACACGATGAATAAAATTTTTAACCGAGGCAAACAAAACTCATGCAAGTGTGAATGTGTGTAAATAAGGATATATGGAGAAATGCTCTGTAAACTGTCAATTGCTCCATAGATATAAACTCCATAGACATAGCACAAATGGCAAAAAGAATTAACAGTTTCCAGTTCCCTCTTTGGGAGTCTCGTGCAATGTGGAAGCCACATATCTGGGCCATTACTTGGGTCTAGGCTCACTGTACCACTTTGCTAGAATCCTCTAGGATTCTCTGTTGTTATGACTTCACTGTCCCTTCTAAAACCTTCAAAGAGTACAGAGTTCAATAGGAAATTGATTATATTTGCCGGTGGTTGATCAGGTTATGACTGACAAGTCTGTGATTTTTTTTTTTTTTTTTTTTTTTGAGACAGATTCTCACTCTCTTGCCTGGGCTAGAGTGCCGTGGCGTCAGCCTAGCTCACAGCAATCTCGAACTCCTGGGCTCAAGCGATCCTCCTGCCTCAGCCTCCCGAGTAGCTGGGACTATAGGCATGTGCCACCAAGCCCGGCTGATTTTTTCTATATATATATTTTTAGTTGTCCAGATCATTTCTTTCTATTTTTTAGTAGAGACAGGGTCTCGCTCTTGGTCAGGCTGGTCTCGAACTCCTGACTGTGAGCAATCTGCCCGCCTCGGCCTCCCAGAGTGCTAGGATTACAGGCGTGAGCCACCGCGCCCAGCCACAAGTATGTGATTTTGCACTTAGAGTTGAATAAAACAGAAAAGAAGATGTGATTTCTCTTCACTATACGTATAATTCGTTAGAGAATATTGTAACCCATATCTGAAACAGCAACATTGAATATATTAAAATTATGTAATAGCCACATTGCAATACTCAGTTCATATTAGTAAACACTTATTGAGTACCTATTACATGTCAGGTTTAGTAGTAGATGCTAAGGATACAGCTATGAATTACATTAGACCAAATTTTTCAAGACTGTGGGAGGAAAAATAAGCTCCTTAAAAGAAATAATTTTAGGCCTCCTGGTGCTTACCACAGGCTGTGTTCGTACACTGACTGTATAGAAAGAGGAGGCAGGCCGGGACTGGTGGCTCACACCTGTAATCCTAGCACTCTGGGAGGCTGAGGTGGGGGGATAGCTTGAGGTCAGGAGTTCGAGACCAGCCTGAGCAAGAGTGAGACCCCCGTTTCTACTAAAAATAGAAAGAAATTAGCTGGACAACTAAAAATATATATAGAAAAAGTTAGCCGGGCATGGTGGTACATGCCTGCAGTCCCAGCTACTTAGGAGGCTGAGGCAGGAGGATCACTTGAGCCCAGGAATTTGAGGTTGCTGTGAGCTAGGCTGACGCCATGGCACTCTAGCCTGGGCAACAGAGCGAGACTCTGTCTCAAAAAAAAAAAAAGAGGAGGCAGAGTAAAGATATCCCACATACACCCTAGCCCAGGCCCTGTGCCTGGTCTGTATTGTAAATGGGGGAACATGGAAAGAAAAAAAAAAGAAATAATTTTAATGGAAAACATAGGCTATCATCCCAAACTGTGAAGGAGAGAAAGATTTCTGAACCAGGCAATGCCTGAAAGCTTTGACAGTCTTAAGGCAGATTGCTGTATAAATAAAGGCATGGAAATACAAAATTGCCTTTAGATAGGTGGGTAGATAGACAGGCATACACACACATACATGCATACATAATGTACTTCTCTATTTCTCTCCATATATATGTATGGGGGAGCGCAGGCAGAGAGGGAGAAAGGGAAGGAGAGAGAAGAAGGAAAGGAGGAGGGGGAAAGGGAGAAGGGGAGAGAGAAGACGAGAATGTGTACACGGTGTGGGAGTAAGGTGTGAAATGGGATATGCCAAAAGATGAGACTAGAGAGATACAATCATGGAGAGCCTTAAGCATGATGACCTAAGGAGCTAGAATTTTATCTTGCTCAGGTGACAGAACATTATTAAATGGCTGATGGCAGAGAAGAAACGTATTCAAATGTGCATGACAGAAAGATGGGAAGACAAAGGGACTGGGATAAAATGAAGAAATATTGAAGGTTAAAATTGCTGAGTCTTAAAAATTGTAATGATATCCATTTCAATCTTTCTTAAGACATTTCAATCCACACTCCTCAGAGTGGCTATGTCAAAGCCAAACTGGGTCTATGTGAATCATGCTATGGGTAGATTTAAATTAGGTCCTTAATTTCTGATAAGGTAGCATACTATTTCTGTGGACTCTGAAGTCAATATCATGTTATCATTAACACAGACACTAGAAAATTCGTATTGGTTTCACCTTTAACTTTCCTTAGTGTTTAAAAACGCAATTTCATTTTTCCACTTGGATAAATCAAAAGAAGAGAATAAATGTCTCTTCTCAGTTGTTTAAATAACATTCTTATTTAACCTAAAGAATAATTTATTGCTTACTTCTTCTCAAATGCTTCTAAAACCAGTCTCACTTCATTTGAGCGTTGGTATTTTACACTGGACTAACTTTATATAAGAATGGTCTAAAGCTGCCCTGTCCAATATGGTGGCCACTAGCCACATGTGGCTATGTAAATTTACTTTTTTTTTCTCAGTCCTCCTAGTGAATCATTGAAGTATGTAAATTTAAATAAAAGATATTCAGCTCTTCAGCTGCACCGCCGACATTGCAAGTGCTCAATAGTCACATGTGGCTAGTAGTAATTACTAAGTTGTGCTGTGAAGATATAGAGTATTTTCTCCATTGAAGAAGTTCTATTAGACGACGTTGGTCTACATTATAAATCTCTTTAAAATTCAGCCCTGGAAACACAGTAGACACTTAATTCTTCCTAAGATGTTGCTTCCATCTATAATAGTGTGTTCCTCAGGGATAGCAATATATTTGCATTTCAGTAGAATAAGTCATTACTACCTGAAATGCATGTGATATTTGACCAATATCGCATAAAATCCCTGCTTATTCATGTTTACTTTTGCAAATGTTTACTTGTGTGTAACTAATATAAATAGAAACTGAATATTAAAATTATTTATTTTAGCTCATGAAGTAATCTAAATAATAATCCAATTATATATATATATATATTTTTTTTTTTTTTTTTTTGGCTACTCAAAGGGAAATAAGGTAAAGAAATAAAAGTTGAAATAGTTCATCTCTACCAGTTTGGGATTCTAAAAAAAAGAAAGGTAAGTTTTGAAAAAATGTATCTCTCTTTATGAAATGTAAGACATTAAATGTATCACACATGATGAACCATAACGTTTATGAATTCATCCCCTTGCTTTTCTTAAATGTAACTATAAAAATGTGAACTTTGAAATTCAGTCTTCTCAAATGAAACATTAAGGTGCCTCAATAATAAGAATGGCTCACATGCTCGAGTGTTTACAGAGTTTAAGCTGTATTCACAGGGCAGTCACAGGGTGGCAAAACTAGGCTAGGACTAGAGGTTAAAGCACTAGAAAGAAGGAAACAATATTTAATTTTGATGTGAAGTAGACTAACAGCTCATTAAATACATAACATTTAACCGCAGCCACTTTTGTAGAAATTAGTTTTATCTGTTCTTTATACTTTCCTTTCTAGTATTGTGCAGGACACAGAGGAGTTTCGACTGTTGGAAGCAAAATGCTATTCACAATCCCCACCCAGGGTGTGGGAGTACT
Organism: Indri indri; assembly: GCA_004363605.1. Lineage (NCBI taxonomy): Eukaryota > Metazoa > Chordata > Mammalia > Primates > Indriidae > Indri > Indri indri. The sequence continues at coordinate 11,387 of RJWJ010016080.1, forward strand.
GTTCATATTATACTCACAGTACTGTTTCCAAGTCAATATCTCATAATCAGGAATCTACTGCCAACCCACATAGCAATGGATGGGGTGTGTGTGGTAATTGCATCACAAGAAAGAGAGACAGAGATATTTGTCAGATACTCCTATTAGAAAACAGACAACTTCTCAGCTCTTAAGATGAAATAGAAAGAGGTAGAAAAGAAAATACTGGGAATAAGGAAGAAAGGAAGAGAGAAAAATAGGATAGTCCTATGCCGATGTGAAAAAAAAAGTGAATTTAAAAGAATAAAGCAAAAAAAGAGTGACATCAAATTTTTTTTTTAATGGCCATGCTAATCTTCTCTGTATCGTTCCAATTTTAGTATATGTGCTGCTGAGGCGAGCACGACATCAAATTTTAATGCAAGTTTCCACAAGAGAAACGTAAGTTGTGTTTCTTTCTGCCCCTTCCCTACTGCCTCTTTAAAAAAAGATTTAGAAGTAACATGTAGAAGGAATTCTTAGACTAAACCTCTGAAAATCCATAATGGAAATCTACAATCTCCAAAATGATGGCAACTCTATCATTAACTAGTTATGTGATCTTGGTTAATTATTAAATCTGTATAAGCCCAAGAATATGTTTAGATAACATGTACTCTAAGACCTCTCTTAATTTTAAAATTACTGAAACCCATTAGCAACTGACAAGTTTAAAGATCACAAAAAATCATACAGAACATTTATTTTTAAAAGTTTTAAAATACAAATATTTAAAAAGGAAATGTATACAATAAAATGTGTATAGATGACATTGACTGTTCTGCTTGATTTATCACATACACACAAAACAAGGATCCATGGAGCCTACTTTTCATGAGAATTAAATGAGATAAATGGGATTTATATGGTTTTCTACTCTTTTTTCTTCTTTGCATACTAGTTAAATCTTCATATTACCAATCTGCACTTTTGTTTGCACAGCTAACATAAATTACCTCACCTTTATAAAAAGACAGCACAGAATAAAACCAACAAGTTACTCAATTAAATAACTAATAAGTATTGCTTTTGAATTCTAAATCTCAAACATTTCTTTCAAATAATGTTTCTAGTCTAAAGCAAACATAATTATTGCTACTTGCAGGTTACTATATAATAATGGAGATTTATTTAAGGTGGTGTATTTCCATAATAAACCAACATTTTCAGGGTTTGTTTAACTTGGTTGTAAAATATCCTCTGGGGGGAAAAATGGGTAGGCTCTTTGTGAGAACAAATGCTTCTGAAAATTCTTCAAAAGCTAAGAAAAATTTCAGGATAGAAACAATTCAAAGCATATCATATTTTATTTTTAAAAAGAAAGCTTTTCCTTTGCTTCTATATCCTATAACAAATCTAAAGTTTCTAAATCTGGAAATAATGTATAATAAGTAGTTACCTTTTGAACAAATAAAACTCTACAAGGATTAGGCACCATCTTTGCAGATATAAAGCATACTTCGAAACAAGTTGGTCTATTTGAGTTTCCTTAACACTTATACACATGTGCAAACACATTACCCGAGAAGATAATAGGATCATATGCTACAATAGTCTAATATATATCGTTATAGGTAATAAAAAGAAATCACCTATTCAAAAATATATTAAAAACTATCATAGCATAATTTAACATATTAAACATTTTTCATTAATGTTTGATATCTTTCCTGTTTAATTCTCAAACCAGGGATCAAGTGTAAAAAAAAAATTTCCTCAAAACTCACTAATCCACACTACTATTAATTTACCAAATATTAAGAAAAATAATCTTTTGAAACTAGATCACATAAGAATTATAATTTTATTTTTAATATTCACATTTTTAAAAAGATATTACTCAACCTTTTAAATGTTAGAAATAGTCATCCAGATTGGTCTGTATCTTCACTATTTATATTCTGAAATAATGGTTTTATCTGTTTAAATCATTGAGGACTGTTTCCCCCCCACGATGAACAAAATTTCTTTAAATAAATGCCTCCATGAGGGCACCTTCATAAGAATTCCAGACTAAATTATTGCTGATATATTAGCTGCTGTGCAACACTAAGAAGGCATAAAAGGGAAACTTTTTTTTGTAAGCTGTAGGAAGTGCCCATTCTTTGCTGTCACAACTCCAAAAGTTAAATATTGAAATTATGCATAGAACAAATTTCTAAATTTTTATTTCCTGTCTTTGAAAGTTTTCAGATCAAGATTATATATAACCATCACATAGAGTTGGCTAATTTTTTTGTAAAAAATGCGTGTTATACAAAAACCTATGATATCAATTAAGTATTCAATAATTTCCTCCATAATTTCGAATTCTTCACTAATTTGCAATTGCTGAATTGAAAAAAAAATTGCAAAGCTTCTTTTACTAAAGTCCAACTTGGAAAGTATGTTCAGCTTCAGAACTGTGCTAAAAACTTCAGTAACAGAGCAACAGACTTTTAGAAGAATACTTTATAAATATAGTGGAACAATGACCTTAAAAATGAATATGACCCTTAATTATGTCACTCTTCTCTTTGAACTAGAAAGCTCCTTCAAGTTCCCTTTAATCAGCTACGTCCTCAGATTTGTCTAGGAGTCAAGGGCAGTTATAAAACTTTAATCTTAAAAAACGTACAGGATTAGATTGATAATTCTCTCATATTTGTTTTCTCTTGTATCTATTTATACTAAACATAGCCTCTATATGTCTAGAACATAATTTTATTTCATTCAGTATACTGAATTTTATGTGTGAATCAGGTACTTTTGAAACAGAGCTTTGCCCTGGAATAATAAGTATAACATTATTATAAAGTTATCTTTATACTCCTCACACTAATAATATGAATCACTTTACATTCACTACATAATTAATCTATTTCTGGCAAGCCCATTTTACAGATGGGTAACTTACACTTGGAGAGATGAAGACCAAGTAAAGATCACATAGCTACTAAATGGAGTAACTAATTCAAACCTAGGCTGTATATTCTACAACTATGAACCTAAACAGTACTATGACTTTAAAAATATAGATCCAAAACTTTATTCCAGATTAAGCAAATCATAATCTCTTAGAGTTGTGCCCTACAATTTGTTTATTGAAGCTGGTGGTTGGGAAAGGATCTCACCCTCAGCATGCTATCCTGCCTCCCTAGGATTGCTGATTTTGATGAACTGCTTATTTTCATGAACCACTTATATACTGAAGGCTCCCATGAGATAGTACATGATAGATGGTGCTGTGGAGAACTAAAAAGTAGTAGAAAACATGCCTCCTGCCCTTGAGAAGCTTACGATCTAAAAATATACCACCCAAATATTGAGAGACTATAAAGTGACTGGACCAGGCATGTTTAGGAGGCATAACTTTGTGGAAGCAGAGTACTCTGACTAGGGTTTTGGTGGAAGGAGAACAGAAATTGACAGAGAAATAAGAGATTAATTTGGGTACAAAGGTTTGGCAGTGAAGATAAGACTTGTGGAATGATTTAATAACCCTTTTTTATTTCAAAACACAAGTTTAAATATTTCAATTCAATTCTCTCTCAGACACACACAAAATTACTGACCTTCTACATTCATGGCTTCTCTCAGAATCTGAAGTTTCTTTTGTCTCTCTCTGATTCGGTCCAAAGCACTTGATATTGCTGTAGATGTGGGCAATTCTCGAGTGTGATATACTGGATCCATTTTCTGAGGGCCAAAGATATCCAAGGCTATACCTCCATCTGAGTATCTTGCCTCCTTTTTTCTAGGAGTAGTTGAAGTACGCACTGTAACTGCCTCAGGGTGACAGCGGTGGGACGTGCCAGTCTCTCCAGAAGAGAAGTCTCTGTCAGCTGTACAAAGCAAGTCCATGGATGAAGCCCAGATTTTCTTCTTTGGAAGCACATCAATGCCAGGGATAACTTTTTTTTCTGGGTCACTAGTTTTGAACCGGTAAGGGGAGCACATATTTTCGGACTCTTCAGGCCCAGAATTGTTATCTGATAAAATGTCCTTGAAACAATCTTCCTCATCTTGTGTGTCTCTGATAGACAGAAATCCCATAGATTTACTAAGCCCTTTGTTAAGAAAGGTCTGATGGGAGAATGGAGCCTTGTGTATGTCTAGTACATCAGAAGTAGAGCTTCTTCCTGGAATGATAAGAATCTAACATGTATGCACAGAATTTTTAACGTGTATGCACAGAATTGGAATGTAACCCATTATTGACAATAAAAGTGGTGGAAATTTCCTAAATTCTCCGAATGGACGATCAGAGATGAAATGGGATAGTGGGATGGTGATGGTGATAGTAGAAGATGAAAGAGATGCTATGTTTGCATAACTTTTCAAAGTCCAATGTCTCATAATAAAATCAATAATATATTGAACTTGCCTTTTTGAGTGGTATTATTTTATATTCATCAAAAGTAAATTATTTGATCTAAAATATAGACAAAAGTTTTTCATACTATTTAGTGTGGTAGAATATTAATTATCCAAGAAATTATTTGGGACAATAAAAGAATGTATAATGAACTATTTTAACTTCTAAAGGCATAACTCAAACATGTATCAGTATAAAGCCCTGGTATATTCTGGTCTTTGAAGTCAATATGTTTAAAGAAGAAACAAAAAATTCTTGCTATATTCTGGATGGAAATAAGATTGTAGCATTTGGAATTCTTAAGTATCAAAGTTTTATTACAATTAGATGTTTTTGGAAAATTTTATTGTGTTTGAAATGCAGATGATTTGACTGTGTTTGTTATTCCAGAAACTTAATTTTTTCATGGCAGACCATCATGTACTAAAATAGTTTTTTCCTCTGGAGCACACTGTATCAATATTTGTGAATTGTAATAAAGTAGAATGGCTTACTGGTTTTAACTGCATCAAGGACTAAAGAATAAGTAAGAATTAGTACATCAGTACATGCTGACTATTTAAATTCTCAAGATATCTTACTTTATGTGATATTTCCATCCATTTGTCATCACCTTATTCCCAGTTAACACTATTGCTTGACTAGATCATTGCAGTGGCCTCCAGATAGGCCTCCCTGTTTCTTCTACTATCCTCATCCAACAATTCTCTAATTAGCACCCAGAATATCTTTTTAAGATGTAAATTCCAAGATGTCACTATGCTGCCTACTAAGTCTCAAGGGCACACTATTATACGTTTGGTGAAATCTGAACTCCTTTTGAGTCTGCCACTGGAATCTTTTTTAGTCTCATCTCTACTTCCCTCATTCTACCCAGGCCACAGGTTTTTTCTCTGCTAAGTTCTCTTATACATTAGGGACTTTGTACATAATTTGCCTCTGTCCTGAATGCTCTACTCTAGATATTTCTTATGAATAGTTACTTCTCATCCTATAGTTTTATTTTAAATATGATTTCCAAAAAGAAGTCTACCCTGACATAATTATACTATAAATAAATCACTTTCCAAATGTATCATGAGTCTATTCCATTTTCTAACAGGTAAATTTATCATTGTCTTTTAGGTCATTAGTATTTACTTGCAATATACAAATGGGCCATGTTATCTTAAGAGAGCTATGTCTTCTCACTAGCCATATGAGGCCTAAAACTAATTGCTAATAAAGTGGCTCTTGGATAGCTACTACTTTACAGATGCTGGGTTTTTATTGTCTTAATGCAAATTAATTGGATATCAAAATATTTCAGTCTGTGTTTATTAAAAATCCAGGAAGTTATTTTAAATTCTATAAGGCAGTACCAAATTAAATGACAGTACTTCATGTAAAAGTTTTCACTAATATTCTACTATTCCTAAAAAACATATCAATTTAACTATGGCTCAATTTGCTCTCTGTATGTTTAAAATCACGTTATAGCTAACAAAACATCATGACAATTACTTACAAAAGATGATTTTGAGTCATAATTAAGATCTCTTCTGGTGGCCAATAGGACCAAGAAATGGATGGTAAAATAGAGGAGCTAGAAAGAAACCTCGGCCGGGCGCGGTGGCTCACGCCTGTAATCCTAGCACTCTGGGAGGCTGAGGCGGGAGGATCACTTGCAGTCAGGAATTCGAGACCAGCCTGAGCAAGAGTGAGACCCCATCTCTATTAAAAATAGAAAAAATTATCAAGGTGTGGTGGCGCATGCCTGTAGTCCCAGCTACTCGGGAGCCTGAGACAGGAGGATTACTTGAGCCCAGGAGTTTGAGGTTGCTGTGAGCTAGGCTGACGCCATGGCACTCTAGCCCGGGCAACACAGCAAGACCCTGTCTCAAAAAAAAAAAAAAAAGAAAGAAAAGAAAAAAAAGAAAGAAAGCTAGGGAGAGTAGTAATATTCCTGACGAAATTGGGCAATAAGTTGAGAAAGTGTGACACAAGATTCAAAGTGAGCTACATATACACACACGATACCCAGACACACAGGCACACACACTTGTCAGAGACGGTCTAAAGTAAAATTTTAAGAGCTATGAATCACAAAAGCATTAAAGAGAGGAACTGAGTATGGATGAAGGAAGAGAAAGCAAATGATCAAAAAGAGATGGTTTGAGCTAAGTGGTTTCTCCAGTGAATCTATTAGTCTAGGACTGCGACTGCTTTTGTTTGCTTTGGAGGAAAAATGAGACACATCTTTAGGTATGGTACATAAGTACATTGTAGAGAGGTGGATTTCAGCTGATACAAACACACAATTCTTTTTTTTTTTTTTTTTTTTGAGACAG
>RJWJ010016080.1:18191-35148 GCA_004363605.1 Indri indri
GGGGGGGGGGGGGGGGGTCTCGCTCTTGCTCAGGCTGGTCTCGAACTCCTGACCTTGAGCAATCCACCCGCCTCGGCCTCCCAGAGTGCTAGGATTACAGGTGTGAGCCACCGCGCCTGGTCCAAACGCACAATTCTTAAATCAAATATTCCTAACTGGCCGGAGTCTCATTGCATTTTGTCATGTTAACGAGCTCACTATTTTCAGCCACACAAGTGGATATGTAATTGCCTGATTAACACCTTACAGGTTGATAAAGTTCTTATCTTCTGCGAAGAGGTTTCTTTATGTAAAATATGTACTATTTTTAACAAAAAATCAGTTCTGACAATTAGAAATCTTACTAAATAAAGTGATGGTATAATGTAGCATTATAGTTGCTTTCTGTTGCTAAAGCCCTACGGGAAATTTTCACCAATCTAGGAACTCAAAATCAGAGTTCAAATATAGAATCTGGCCATTTAAGTGAGGAGAAACATGGAATTCTAGGCTTGTAGTTATTAGGATGCTTAAGTCTGCTACACTAGTCAAGATCATGTACTGTTGTTAACACTAGTAGAGCCACTTAATAATTGTATTTGAGATGAGATAAAATGCAATTTCTTCAACTGCTTTCCAAATTTTTCTAAATATGTGTCCAGGCTATTATAATTATTTTACCTAATAGGCAATAAATAACGTTGAAATCATTGAGTACACCTAATAGCTGTGCTCACTATACAGTTTGATCACAGGAAATTAATGTTTTTTCTGAAAGCAATGCTATTGGAGCTACTCTTAAACTATTTCAGATGGAACATTCCTTGATAATTCCCCCATGGTGGCAGAGTTTCACTATACTCACAGAGCACGCGGGACCTCAGTTAGGACCCTTGTCTCACTGTATTAAAATTTTCCACTGTATTATGTATCTGTCATCACTCCCACTTGCCTCCCCCACCCCCACCTAGAACAATAACCTAAGGACACTGTGTCTTACTTGTTTTCATATTTCCAGTTTCTGATAAAATAGATTCCAAAAGAATGCTTATAGAATGGAATGATTACACAACTTTTTGAACCTTTTAAAGCCAATTTAGGTAGCATAATCTACAAGAAAGATTACTGTCAACAGACCTGGGTTTTAATTCTGGCTTTCCATTCAATGTATGAGTTTGGGCAAGCCACTGAATTTCCATGTTTTTCATTTCCATCATCTACAAAAATGTGGATATAATTTATTATGCCTTCTTATAGATGACAGGATAAATGAACTGACACATATGAACCAGAGCTCTTCTGAACAAGGGCAATATAAAATTCTAAATTTTGCCTCCCTTTTCTATTTCTGCTTTATTTTCCTACGCACATAATTTTCTACTGAGGGCGGATTTAAATATTCTTTTGAAAGAAAATAATAAAACCAGAGGTCAGAAGATCTCCCATAAAAGTTTTATATTTATTCTGTAATAAAAAGCATCACATTGTTCAAAATAGGGTGAGTAGTAACTATAAGTGGATTTTCCAGCTCTTGGGGAGGCTCTGAGTTCAGAGAAAGTTTTCAGATAACATTAGATTACATACAATTATAACCATCCAAATTTAAAATGAATCCCTAAACATTCTCTTTTAGAGAATGCATAGCTTGCTAAAAAACTAAATGGGCAATAATAAATATACTTTATTTATAAATAAAAGATTTTGGTTTTGTTTTTCATGGATAAAATTTCAAGAACATAAAAAGTCTTTGTAATAGAACACATTCCATTTATTTTAGTTAAATTGAAAAAAAAACTTCTTTGAAAGCACATTGCATTTTAACTATTTTTGTTATAAGTGATTAACATTATCCTAAATTGGATATCATGATTCCACTTTCCCCTTACACACAGACTCAAAAATTCACAGCATCTCTTGAAAATTCACATCAAAATGACATTTCAATATTAAAAGAGGCTCCCCGATTTCCCATCTGTCCTCACAGATGTGTTCAAATACCAAAAAAAGAAAAGAAAAGAAACATGATATTATCAATACACCTAAGTTCTGACGCACCATCATGCTGATCTGATAATGGTGTAAGTTTCCATCTTAAGCTTGGCAGGAAATGTTTGGCTTCTTTCTGCTCAGAGAAGCCATTTTATCAGCATTGGTAGTATTAAGCAACAAGTGGGGGCAGACAGCCCACCAGTTTAGGCCTTAGCTTCTGTGATAGATCTCAGAGGTAAGACATAAGAAGAGACCTTTTAAGGTCATTTACTCCTAGATGAAAGATTTTACTAAGTTTTAGTAGAGCCATTAAATCATTAGATTTAAGGCATTATCCCTAAATTTGCTTCTTTTCATCTAATTCTGTATCTCACTGCCTATCTTGCTTGAAACTTTCTTTATTGATGACTGTGGTCAGGAGCCTAACGAACTAATGTTATCACTAGGTAAAGCTTTTAGGTTGGTACACCTTGAAGAGAATGTTTTACTACTCATGTAGTCTCACAAAGTTGCTTTGCTGCAAGTGACCACTGACAGTTAAGAACTGGCATTTGTCCAAGTGTCCTAGAAGAATATTTCTTCTTTACGAGATAATTTTTTTCTCAATCTTAAACTATTGAAATTAGTATATGTCACTGACTACAGCTGCTAATTACTTCTACCTGGTAATGGATATAATTAATATATTTGATTCTGTCTTTGAGGCTTTGTAAATTTGTAAAAAGTAAATTAAAAGAGCACCTGTATGATACTATTGTGGAAAGCAATGGCTAAGAAAGTCTGAAGAATCCTCTTCCATTATACTTGATCCAAACAAGACTATTATTTAAGCATAAGGACTTCTAATTCTACCCCCAAATATGAACATAGACAAAATTTGATTTATCCTGAGTGACTAACTGTAATTCCTCACAAATTCTCTTGAGTTCAGATATAGGGGAGATTTTGTTCTCCAATAAAGATTTTATTCTCCATAAGATTTTATTATAGAATAAAATCAATGGACAGTCTAGTTAAGGCTGTGATTTCTCTTGTTAATTTTGTAAAGTCTTGACAGTCAATGCTTCATTATCTGCATTAGGACAGTCTATTAATCATAAGAATTCTAAAGCGCTATTAGACAATAATACTAAATCTTTCTTAGTATTATGAAAACAAAAAATCACAAATAAAAGCCATGAAAATTTGGTTTAAAACTTTTGATGACTTTATTGTTACAATAAGGAAATGGTCTAATAATATGAGCCCAAGGTGGTGAACTACAGTTCACTTTTCTCTTTATTTTGCAAACAACTTAATGTTTAAAATAGATTAAATAAATAAGTCATAGAGTCTCACATATATTTTGTAAGACTATTAAAGAATTATATTATAAATATATTTCAAAATCTAATATTTTTATAAAACCTTTCTCATGCTCATTCAATCATCAAATTTCATTGAACACCTACAAAAATTAATGTACTTAATATAGGTTTTTCCTATCTTTAGCATCTATATGTCCAGGAAGCTTAACTTTTATAAATGTCTTTTATTAAAAAATATATATGTATAAATGTAAATGACAAGTAAATAACTTGCTATTTAAGGTCTGTTATAGAGTCGGTATAGATTCAATTCAATCTCTATTGTTATATCTAAAATACCATGTAAAAATTAATGTCTGAAACACTAAGACTCTGAATCATTGAAAGTAATACAAATTACATTAACATTTGCTATTATTTAAAATTTGATAAACTAAATATGGCAGGGGTAATCTTTTTTCTTTCTATAGACCCATAATGGATGCGGGAAATGAGAGTCTCATATATATATATATAAATACGTTTTATTCTTAGAAAAATAAAAATTATTAATAATATAACATTATATTTACTAAATCAAGAAGTAACAAATACTCAAACAAACTGTAATTCCACAACACAGCCACTTAATTGTAGAAGGAAATGATAGTAGGAAACCCCAGAAAGAGATTAGACAAAGAACAGGAAAGAAAAACAAGGAAGGAGGGAGGAAGGGAGGAAAAGGAGGAGGCAGGCAGGTGCGGGGAAGAAAGGAGAGGGAGGGACAAAATAGAAAGAGGATAAATAAGAGAAATGATAATATCTTTTAAATCTAGTGTTTCACTTATTAAAGTATTCATTATGTCTCCTTGAAAAAGAGTCTTTCAGCTCGCTATTGACATTCATCTGTAATTTTCTATTACTATTTAGTTCTAAAACAGGAGACTAACTGAACATTTAGGAATAACAAATTGCTGCTCTTGTTAGCACCAAGGTTCACACTATATCCTATCTCAAATCCTAGTATAGTATAAAAGGAAACCGATTTTTATCTATAAGAAGAAAGTGGGTCTCTATATATGGGGACATAAGTATAGTAAGGAAACATTTGCAAGAAAGGATTAAAAACACTTTCTTAAATTGCCATCAAAGCATTGTAAAAAGTTAAGCAAGTCCATCTTGTGTGTTTATTTTTACCCACATATAAACTAGTAATACATGTATGAGAAAAGACGCTTGACCTAGCCAGAAATAAATTTATTATATCGATGATATGAAAGCTAAAATAACCTCTCAGAAAAATAGTCCTTAATCACAGTAAGTAAAATGGAAGCACCAAAACAGACACTTAACTAATTGCGCCATTATAGAATCACTCCATTAGAAACAATTTTACTGCTTTTCTTTGGCTTCCCAAGATAAGCAGTACACTTGCTTAGGACACATTCTTTCCTGTCAGATATGAGAGTTCTGAATTCTATAAAATATTTGGTTCAGATGATCAAGTGCCTATATTTAGTTTTCACAATGAGAGTTTCCCACAGGTTTTAAATAACACAGCTGTGCTCTGATGGTCTGATTAAATTAGAAAATTAAACATCTTAACTTTTTAATCTATTTTATTAGACCATATGGAATAGAATATAGACTATATTTAAGCAACCTTTACAATTAAGTCTCCCTAGCCCCAAGATCTAAAATAAAATAGTTCACCCACAAAATATTTTTGTTAATGTTTAGATGATCATGATTCTCAATATTGCTTGATGAGAAGAGAATAAAGATCATCAGCAAAATCAAAAGTTTATTTTATAAATAAGCCAAGCCTGAAACTTAACACCGAAAAATAAGTTGTCATATAAAATGTATTTAAATACTTTTATTTCACGTGTTTGGAACTTCCATTCATTTCTTTAAAAAAAAATCAATTTAATAATTATCATAGGACCCATAATTATATAATGCTACTGGCAAATAGCAAAACCACTATTCATCATTAATTTTATTTACTAAGCATCATATAACCTAAGGTAGTATTTAATAACTCCAACTCACGAAATTAGTCATGAAATTAATTTTGTAGGTTATGACTAGCATTAAGAAATAGAATAGAAAATATCAGAGTGTAGTAAGAATAATGTTTTCTGAAACTTTTATTTCAGTTGTGTTCATGTTCATATATATGTGTTTATTTGGTCATGCTTGAAAATGTATTTTTAATATAAAATATTGTGAGATAAAATAAACAAATGATGATATTATTGATATAACAATACTGGAAAGGGAAATAATTTACTGTGTTATTAAAAGCACTTTCTGCACAACCTTAATGACATTATTTATGTAGCTAGTTTTCCTGTCTGTTCCCTGCCTCCACTTTGCACACTTACGTTCTAATCATAGTCACAATTATCAGATTTCCAAGCTAGTTAAGTATAATTTTGCAAAGGAAATATGGAATAAGATTAAAGCCTAAAATTTTCCTATTAATATACTCTTACCTGTTGGTAATCCTTTTCCTCTCAATCGGTCTCGAATAGCCTGGCTTCGATCAGGCCTTTGTTCACTGTTACCGGAAAGTTGATCCGTCTGTACACAGGTAATCAAAAATCAAGTTTGACAAAGAATCTCCCTTTTGTTTTCACGGTAATTGTCTACAGAATGACACTAGTTAGACAGTTTTTGGAGGATATAACATTAAGAGACTCTATGTCCTATCGTTGTATACAATAATTTGTATTTCTTAGACAAGGTTTATGTAGCTCAATACTGGCCAATTCATTTTCAGGAAATCAAAGGAAAGAAACAGTTACCAAAGAGTAATCTGCTAACTAGGGAACACAGTCAGGCAGATTAAAGTAGTTAAAATGAGTTCCATTTGAAAACAGTTAAACTTGAAGTGTTTTTCCCCCCAAACTGATAACTACTTTCATCTCTAAATTATAATTAGAAACCACATTAATTCTAGTATAACAAAGATTCCTCCTCACTATAACTATGCATTGAGGGATTTAAATTATTTTCAAAAATAAATTTCTAGGTATTGCCTGCCAGAAATTACATTTGAGAAATGCTAAGTCTTTAAATGTACAGCCCGTGGGATGACAATTAAATTTAAATCAATGCTCTTTTGAGTCCCTTTTATAACAAAATGTTTAAGTAGTCTTAAACTATAATAACTTTAACCAAGGGTATTTGTTTAAAATAAAGTATGTCAAATTAGGGGTCAAATTCCACATTAAAAGGGACAAAAAGTTTGACAGAACATTGGTTTATTTAGATGACCAGTTAGAGGAGAAGTGACATAAATATAAATGGAAGTAGATGTAAATGAAAGGAGACAGAATGTGAAGAGAAATTACTTAAATCTGGCACCAAAAGCATGTATACATGTTTGTTTACTTATATACACACACAAATGTTTTTAAATATTATGTGTTATTTAACGTTATTTAAATAACACAAAGTGTGTAAAAGCACTTAAGGCAGCACCTGGCATAGTAACTGTTCAATAAACTATAGCTATTATTAATAATATCTTTAATGCAGGGAATTCCAAAGATGCAGGATGTTCACTATCTTTTTTAGTCACTGATAGTATAGTGTAATCTGGCCCAATAACATTTTTATAATTTAAATGATAACGTTATTTCAGAAATACTTCTATTTAAGTCTTCTTAGAGGTAGGAAACATAATGCTTGAGCTTTTTTATACTACCTTAGGTTTTTAATCAGTCATACTCAGTTTCACTAATGGAGGAATATTAAAAATATTTGTGTGTATATATAAATAAACAAACATGTATACATGCTTTCAATGCCAGATTTAAGTAATTTCTCTTCACCATTCTGTCTCCTTTCATTTATATCTCCTTCCATGTTATTCAATCCTCAAAACAACCTTATATGGAAGATATTATCATACTCAGACCACAGATAAAAGGAGAAATGGCAAAGAAACATCTAAGGACCATAAACCAGCTCATCAATATCAAAATAAATATCTTCACAACTGTTCAGTAATATGGGTGGGTGGCATGTACTATTCTTCCTATTTTATAGATAAGTAAAATTGAGGGCAAAATATTACAACATTAATCGGCAGAAGATCAAGGACAAATAAGCTGGCCCGCTGACTTTTATTCCACACAAATTAATTTTAAGTGAGTAAGAATTATGGTCACTTAGAATGACTTTCATACTAACTGAAAGACTAACTCAATTTATCAGCTACTGGAGGCAAGAACGGCTGTAAAGGAGCATAATGGCTGGAAGCATGGGCTTCCGTGTCAGATACCCAGACTCGGATTATGTCTCTGTTATTTACCACGTATGTAGCCATGTGCAGGTTATTTACTCCTTCTTGGCTTTAGTTCACCATCTCTAAAATGCTGATAAAAAGTATCTATTTCTTTTAACCTGGGGTTGTTATAATGAATAAATGTGATAATACACACGAACCACCTAGCACAGTGCCTGACACAAAGTAAACACTTAAAAAACAGTAGCTGTTGGAGTCACTTCTGTCCAGTGACATCTAGGAGACTAGGACGAGCAATGGAAAGGTAGGGGGGACATTATGACACGTAGTGAAAATTTCCCTTTGTAAAGGCAGGCTCCCAACGCGCTGATTCCAATTGATCCTTCTATTCTTCTCTTTCACTGAATAACCCCCCAACGCCCTATATCAGACTGATTACTGTTCCCCAAACGTGTCCTGCTCTTTCCCATTCCACAGCATTTTTACAGGTTCACTTCTGTCTGCCAAGATTACTCTGAGCCTACAGGATTTAGTTCAAAGTGCTATTTTTCAAAGCAGTCATAAATCTGTGTCCTTTTCCCTCAAACTCTCACAGCTTTTAAAATTTTTACCATGTTACTCTTCATAGTCTTCTTTGCATTTCATAATTAAGCAAATGGTTATAGGATTTTAGACAAGAGTTCCTAGATCAAATGTTTTATTCAAATTTGTATCTTCTATAGTCTTTTTTTTCTTTATAAAAAACACCTTCATTTTGCCCAAAAGGGCAGTCAATAGATACAGAGAAGCCAAAGTGAACAGCCTCCACAAAACAAAATTAACATCAGCAGCAAATCCTCTTGCTGAAGACTTCAGAGACAATGCACGTGTGCCAAAGTTCTCTGCTGTTATAAGGGACATACACCCATGCATCGTCCATCGCCCGTCGGTTTCATACATAGATGAGCAATAAATATCTATTGTAATAAACTGAACTAAATGCTAAACCTTAAAGGGATGGAAATTTTTTTAATGTAATATGGGAAATTATTGGATAGATAATAGAATTTCTATGGAGGAATATTTCTTCATGCCAAGACAAAAAAACCAAACAAAACAAAAACACTTCTGGCAATTTTACCATGAGAGTAAAATCACCAAACAGCACAAAGGTCTTAGAGAAGGTATGGTGTAATAGAAAAGTCCCTGGATTGACTAATAGGAAACTAAAATTCCATAACTGTTCAGGTCTCCATTTCCTCATCTATAAAGTGAAATTTTATGGAATATTAGTGTTATAGGAAGATCTGTGAAAAAGACCTCCAATACCAAATAAGTTTGGGAAATGTTTCATCTATGTGCCTATATCCCTCTTGAAGGTTAGTAATACAGTCTAGTATATTAAAGGCTCTGGGAAGTTCTGCAGTGAAAATACATTCAATTTCCTTTAAATAGTTTTTTTTCTCAAGCCTATTTGATCATAGAGGAATTTTTTTAAACAAAAATATATTGAAAACAATGTGAGAAACCGTGGTCTGAACAGAGAGCTTTCACAGAGTTTTAATAGCTTTATCTTTATTCAAAAAGAAATTACATGCGAACTATAAACAAATCAAATAAAACTGGACTGCTCTGGTTAAAGAGGGGAAGTAGGCAATCAAGAACCCCGGTTATTCAGCCTCTACTACCTCTGTTCCCCTTCACTACAGAACCACAAAGATTTCATGGAGGACAGTTTACAAACTATTTGTCTAGAAGATCTCTGGGCCTGTTTCTTATAAACTGGCAAAGCATGTGGAATTTGGATAGATTCCTGGCAGCCATCCAACACCCTGGTTAAGACAGGGGAACTAAAGCCTTAGCGATGAGGAATTGAGAGGAAGCCAGCAAGAACACTATGTGACAGTGGCAAATTTGTAGCCCACGCAAAAAGAAGAATCACTACTCAGGGATCATAATCCTAGAGAGTAAGAGCAGATAAAGTGTAGATCCAGATCAGAGATCAGAAAACCAAGGAGTATCCAAACTGGGGCAAACAGGATAGAATATAGTTTAAGAAATGCACAGCACAGGTAGGACTGTCAGATATAGCATTTGTTTGCTATTCTTGAGTTTGATATATTCTTCATATCCAAGACAAGAAAGAAAATGGAAGAGTCTGGCTCTTGGGGTGATGTGGTAGGGATACAAGCACAGATCTTCTCTACACACCAGGTACAGGTGTCCAGAGCAGGTGGGATGGTAGGGAAGGTTTGGAGAATACCTAGGAGATCTGGACAAATGAGTGGCCAAGGAGGAGGTATAATGCAACAGAAAATGAACTGTAGTATTTCTAAAGCCCATTTTGCATGTTAATGCATTTCTCTAAGTGTTCACAACAGATAGAACCACTTGCTAAAAGCTTAGATCTTAGGAAAAGATCTAATGGGCTTGTAAATTTTAAGTATTGTTTCGAATAATTTACATCAGAACAAAAAATTCAATTTCCCACTTTTAGTTTTAATTGAGAAATGGTTACCTATATAGTATCTTTAAAGAAAATTTTGTGATATGCTACTAAATTTTAAAATATGACTATACTTACTATTACAACTTGTAGCTTACCCCAGAAAGATTGCCCAGAACCAGTTTTACCAGGTGTTTCACATAGGAAAATGAAGGTGCACAATTGCTATTCCTAATGTGGGCACTGCAAGCATCCAGGACAGTCCGAACAGAAACCCGAGCATAAATAACATCCTCACACATTCCCAGCAGTATGCTGTTGAGATGATCTCCAAGCTTGATAGGCTAAATATGGAGAAAGGAAAAGCCATGTTAAAAAACATGAGTAAATCTTCTCTTTAATATGAGACAAACCATTCTAGGAATCACAGGGACCACAATAAACATACTTGGGAGGAAATGAATTCCTTTTCTATTAGCATATATATCTTACTGCATTTTACCTTTTTATGGTCCAAAAAATTATTAGCAGATGATGGTTAACTTACACGTCCCTAGATAGGAAGTTTTAGAGAAAAACTCTGGGCCGTTTTTGTTGTTGTTGTTGTGATAAAGAAGTGGAACTCTTTGGTTATTCAAATATTTTGATAAACAGTTACTACTGTTTATACATTTTAGGGGAATAAACTATTTCCTAATATTCAATACAATGTGATACATTCAACTTATATAATCTGATACTCCCATGATGACTTAAAGGAGATTTGAAATATTGCAATGACTTGAGATCATTTAAATATAAATTCTCATTATGCTGGTCAGAGAAGCCAGAGAGTAAATTTTTTTTTTCATATTTTGTAGAATATTATATCTTAAATGGCCAATAAGCATATGAAAAGGTGGTCAGCATCATTATTCACTAAGAAAGGCAAATTAAAACCACTGAAACAAGAAGCCACTACATGCCCAATAAAATGGTTAAAAATAAAAACACTAATAATACAAAGTATTGGTAAGGAGTGGAATACCTGAAACTCACATGATGATGGAAGTTTAAATTGGTACACCCTCTTTGGTCTAAACAAATGCCTTCCCTATGACTCTTCCACTTCTCATCCACTTGGGTATTATTTCATCCTTTAGGTGTCAGCTTAGATGCAATGTCCTTTAAGAAACCTGTCCTCACCCTCCAAGTCTACCCAGAAGCTCCAACTCTTGTTTTTCCACAGCACCCTCCATTTTTCCTTAACAACATTCATGGCATCATGTTGTTATTGACTATTTAGCTGTCTGTTCCTTCCAATAGATTCCACAAGTAAGGGTCACTATAGTCCTGAATGTCTAGTACAGTGTCTGACACTAGGTAGACACTTAATATTAAATACTTTAATTATTAAAATAATTAATATTAAATGTTTCTAAAATGATTATGATTTCTGATCATAAAATACAAGTTTATATTTCCTCTCTCATTTATACATTATTAATATTGATTTTATTTCTAGTTAATAGAAAAGTATAAAGTGTTAATTACAGACTATGATCACATTTTACATGTAAATTAGGTTGCATAATATATGATTTCGATATTTCCGGTAATAATTTAACTTTCTCATTTATATTTATAGAATTAAAACTGAAGTGAGAAAGAAAATCTACAGTATTTTTCAGGATATAAAATGAAACCAAACCAAGCTGAAGAATATCATTTATTTTTGTTAGATCTTAAGATATCTGAATTTTAGTTAAAGCCTAAAATGCTTGTTATTTCTTATATTTAATAAGAAAAAACACACCTAGTTATTTTTATTTTTGACTTCTAAAGGTTTAAAATATAATTCTATATATTGTATCTTTGCCTTGACGAAATATAGCTATTTTAAAATTTTTAATTACTGTTTACTACTATGTTTATGTTGGTCTTCAGGAATCAGAACTATTTTAGCAAATAATGACTAGGAATAATCCAATGGTCATTAGAGCCTTAGACCTTGGAAAGTATTAATTTAATGTGCCTGTTGTTACAGGGGTAGTGAGTGACGTATGATTCTGAAATGCCAACAGAAAAACGTAATTAAGTTCTCTCATACCATACTCTGAAACATATTTAGGCTACTATTCCTAGAGTTTTTGCAAGAAAAAAGGTATTATTTTCAGTGCAAGAATGAATCATCAAAAATATTTACAGTCCCTTTTATCAGTCATTAAATGAAAGGAAATAAAATACACCTCTGTTTCTCTAGCCATAATTTCTGAAGAGGCCAGCTCCATCTCACAAACTGAATTGTTGAAAGCTGAGTAGTGACCGCTACAATTCTAAGAATATCTCAAAATAATTTCTTCAGTACTTTGTTAGTTCATTCTGAAAGTGTGACATTATTAATGTGAACAACCAGCATAGAAACACTGGTGTGCCTGACAGCATGCTGTAAAACACATATAAATATGTGGAAGAGCTTTTGTAAAAAGTGTAAAATTATACAAATGTATAAAATGTGACAAATGTAAAAACTTGACTTACTTGGCTCTGAGGTACTTCATGATCAGCCCCCCAATACAACGTCATTCCAAGGGAATAAATATGGATCTAGGAACAGAATTTTTTAAAAATAATTTTATGGTAAAATAAAATAAAAAAATTTAGCAAGTACTATAAACTCAGAATTTTTTGTTCCAAAGAAAATATAACACATAGTATGAGAAAATCATCATTTTATATTTTGTATAAAAGTATGTGAGAGCTTAAAACAGAAAATAGGAGACTGGAAATGATTAGAATAGACTTTTTTCCAATTCCTCAGCCTTTATGAGTAATCATTTTTTTAAGCTTTTATTTAAAGTTTCTTTATGCAAATTCAAGTCAATATGAATATGTGTTATTATTCTTCCTTTTACAAAAGGGCAAAAATTATAAAAATTGCTAGGCACTTTGTATTTTTAATTTATCAACAGAGATATTTCCATATGAATGCTGAGAGATCTTATCCTTTTTTTAACTGCTGCATAAAATTCCATTATATGGTTGTAGTATTGTTTATTTAGCCAATCTGTTATTAATGAACAATTAAGATTTTTTCAAACTTTAGCTATTATAAATAATGTTTCAGCAAACAGCCTTGTGATATGTCATTTTGTACATACAAGTATTTCTCTTGAACTGATTCTCTGAGATTATCGATGAAAGGGTAAATCATCTGTAGTTTTGACACATATCGTCAGATTCCCCTGCGTAGAAACTGTACCATTTTGCACTTCTACCAGCAACATGTATGAGTTTTTCCACGAGCCTTGTCCATACAATGTGTTACGAAGATTTGGGGTTTTGCCAATCTGAACAGTAAGAAAAAAACCTCTTGCAGTTTTGATTAGCATTTTTCTATGAATAGGTGGCATAGTACAAGAAGCAGCTGAATCAGAGGAGTTTTCTTCCGTGATGTTTGCTTTGTTTGCTTCTTAAAGATTAGGGAAAAAACAACATATTTTTATGCTGGTAGGAATGACCCAACAGGGAAAACTGGAAACGCAGGACAGAGTGGAGCCTGCTAGAGGAACATTGTTGAGGAGGCAGGTGGAGATGGAAGGTAATACATAAATGGAGGGTTGGCTTTACAGAAGAGCACAGACAGTTAATGTGTGGTAAGGAGGCAGCGAATATGGGGAAATTTATGTGAGTAAGTTGGTAGAGGGATCCTGGGAAAAGTCTCTCCTGATTGCTTCTACTTTTTGTTTCTGTGAAACAGGAAGCAAGATTATTAATCATAAGTAATCATCTTTCTTTTTTCCTTCTGTTAAGAGATTCAGAGCTAAACTCTTAGCCCATTTCTATCAGTACTGATTCCTACCACGTTTCTTTTTTTTGTACCATCCTTACTCCAGCTTCACCTTATCTGATTGCCTTTCTTTCACTCTGCTCCTATTTTTCCACTTTATTTTTAAATTCTATAAACTGTCTCAAATCCTCTGTAGAAATCAGTGAGCTATGTAAATAAAACTGGGTACCCTTCTTATAATCTCACAGCACTTTAATCTACTCTTTAAATTGTGTCCTAAATTATAAAAGTTGTTCCACTTTCCAATTATTTTCATGGCTTTCAATTTTTAAAATTTAAATTTTTTATAATGACATTCAAGTCTCACTCTGATCTGCTTCCACTTCCATTTTACAAGGAGATTTTAAAGTTTTCTTTCTGTCACTATTCTTTCCCCTATCATAAGAGAAACACTTCAGCACTACTAGATAGTTTCCTGTTGGCAAAATACATCCTGCCCTTTCTCAACTTTTTTTGAGCTGTTCTTTCCACCAGTAATATTCTTTCTCCATCTCTGTCAGTGAAAGCTTACCCATTATTGATAACCCAGAGATGATGTTTTCCATTATATATGCCATATAAATACTTTCAAACAGGATAAAACATTCTCTTATACAGTTATATTTCACTTGTATCTCTAATACAGTAGTGAACTAGTATTACCTTGTTATTAATACATAGATGAGTCCTTGTTTGTCTTCCTTGAGGGAAAGTGCCCTTTTTTTTTTTTTTTTTTTTTACACATCTTAGTATCCCTCTTAGCTTCTAACACAGAACTTTTACATAGTAGATATTCAATACATGTCTGCTGAATTCAATTAAATGTGATGAAGTTCAAGACAGCATAGTGCAGACTATTAGTATCATATTTCTCTTTAGGCTTCTTTTCAAAGAGGCTTATATGTAACCACCTTTTCAAAGAGCCGCATACATGAAAAACATTTTTCATAGCTTTAGCATAAAGGATGAATTGCATTCTCAATCATATTAATTTTGATTTGTGATATGATCAGTGCTTTAAGATTCTTTATTATATTTACTTTTCAATGTGCCAAATGAGTTACTATATGTTAATAATTTTTATATGTGACTATATAAAATTAATAAAATAATTCTTAAAGCTAAGTTATAAAACTGTATGCTTGCTAATCAACTACATATGCAGTGTAATTGGTTAGTTATATGTATCAACTTGACTGGGACAGATATTTGGTCAAACATTCCAGGTGTTTCTGTGAAGGAGTTTTTGGATGAGATTAACATTTAAATCAGTAGACTGGGTAAAACAGATTGCCCTCCTAATGCACATGGGCCCCTTCCAATCGGTTGAAGGCCTGAAAAGAACAAAAAGGCTTACTGGTCCCTGAGTAAAAGAGAATTCTTTTTGCCTGACTGTCTTTGAACTGGGACATTAACTTTTTCCTCCTTTGCACTCAAACTAAAACATTCCAGGGTTTCGAGCCTGCCGGTCTTCGAACTAGAATGATACCATCATTTCTACTGGTTCTCTGGTTTTCAGACTTGGAGTGCAACTACCCCATCGGCTCTCCTGAGTCTCCAGCTTGCAAACTGGCCCTGAAGATCTTGGGACTTGTCAGCCTCCATAATCACATGAGCCGGTAGGGATACCCACTCCCACCCTCTCAGTTATGACAAACAAAATTGTCTCCAGACATTGCCAAATATCCTAGGAGGTAAAATTGCCTCTGGCTGAAAACTACTACTTTAATCTGTATAATCTTTCCCAGAATTAGGAGAGACATATGAATGTATATGTATGCATCCATGTATTAAACAAAGTAGAAGTGGTAAATTTGTGCTAAGGAAATTCAGGGAGACAAGGAAAGATTACTTTTGACTACATTAGGTCATTAAATATGAAATGTCCGATTTCAAATCAAGAGTTTAGTTTATTATATCTCAAATAAGAAGCAGTACAATTAATCAAAGTATGCACCTAAACTAGCAACACAGTTTTAACATCTTGATGGTAGCTTGTTTATGCCACCATGAAGAAGCCTGGAGAGCAAGTGGCAATGAAATCAAGAAAGGCATTTTCCATAGCTTGTTAAGAATTGAATATTTCTCCTTAGAAGAAGTGGTCCAAAGCCTGGAAGAAGTGGGAGTCAGTTGGTGAAAGGTCTGGTGAATACAGTGGATGACAGAGAGTTTCCAAGTGAAGCCTCTGTAGTTAGAGCAGCATTGTTTATGCAACATGTGGTCAAGCACTGTCTTGCAAGAGGATTGACCTGTCTCTATTGACCAATCTCAGCTGCTTAATCACAAGCATCCTCATCATTTCGTCCATTTGGTTGTAGTAGACATTCACTGTAATCGACTGAGCAGGTTTCATGAAGCTGTAGTGGATAGTACCAGCGCTGGACCACCAAAGGACACCATTAGCTTTTTTGGATGAATATTTGGTTTTGGACTGTGTTTCAGCACTTCATCTTTATCCAACCATTGTGCCAAACACTTGTGATTGTCAAAAAGAATCAATTTTTCATCACACATAATAATACAGTGTAGAAATGGTTCATCTTTATGCTGTGACAGGCAAAGAAAGGCAAGCTTCGAGACGATTTCTCTTCTGACACTCATTTAATTCATGCGGTGTCCATCTATCCAGCTTCTTTACCTTGCCCATTTGTTTCGAATGGTCCAATACTGTTGGAATAGTGATGTCAAACCTTGCCAGTAATTCATGCATAGGTTGAGATGGATTTGTTTCCACTACAGCTTTCAGCTCATCATTATCCGCCTTGGTCTCAGGTCGTCTGCATGGCTCATTTTCAAGATTAAAATCACCAGAATGGAACTTGTCAAACTATCAACGTACTATGCACCCATTAGTCACCCTTTCCAAACACTTTGTTGATATTTCAAGCTGTATGTGCAGCATTGGTTCCATGATGGAACTCATATTTGAAAGTAACACAAATTTTTGACTTATCCATGGTTTCACAAAAATTCCACTAAAAAAATTTTTGAAAGATAATCACAAGCCAAATCATGTTCTTGAAAGACTGAGGATGTACCTTCACAATAAAAATAAAACAAGAAGTGTCAAAGTGAAATGTCAGTGTTATCAACTGTCAAACTATCAAAGTCAATGATATCAACACAGTCATATTGGATTATTTCTATCATAACTTTTCCTTCTTCTTCATTATTCCATCAAATGAACTGTCAAACTCTGTTAGTGTTGC
>RJWJ010016081.1:0-35047 GCA_004363605.1 Indri indri
AGGAATTACAACCCATTGAATAAAATGGGAAACCGTGAGTCCATACTGATATACATTTATAAAAGAATAAATAAGTGAGAATGAGAGCCCCTCTTTACCGTGGAATGCCATCTGATCCATGCAGAAGGGATAATGGAAGTAGAGACTCGGCGTTGGCGACCATCATGGAGAGGGTCAGTTGAGGTGGGAATCGCCAAGAGATGTTAAGGCTGGGTGGAAGCTTGATGAGGAACAAGATATTGCTGAAATCTCTGAATACCTCCTTACGAAATGCGATCATATTATATTACCAAGAAAATAATCATGATATTAGGATGAAGAAAAAGGGCAGCCACACCAGGTGACAAGGGCTAACATCACCAGTGTTGGGACAGGTCAGCACCACATGCCCTGATGGGATGCACCCAGAAGAACACAGCATCCGTTCTTGGTGCCCCTGAATCTTGTCAGGAGGAAACATCAGCACGACCCAGGTCGAAGGTCGCCCTACAGAATGTAAGTCCTGTAGTCCGTTTCTATCAAGGACACGAAAAACAGGAAAAGGCAGAAGAATCACTCCAGACTGGAAGAGTCTGAGGAGATACGGCAATTAAATGCAACATCTATTTCTAGATAGGCTCCTGGACCAGACAGGAAATAGGGACATTGTTAGGACAGGAGGTAAATGTGAATGGGGACTGTGGATGGGACGGCTGTGGTCCATCACTATTAATGTCCTTATTTGCATGCTGTATACTGGTTTTGTATCCTAGTTTTTTGGGAAATACACAAAAGTTCATTGAAAGACTAATGATAATGGGTATACATAAATTTAAAAACTGGTTAATAGAGAAAATTCAGTGGTCTTAGCAATTGGAGAAAATAATATAGAAGATCTCTGTAATTTTTGGAAGTTTGAAATTATTTCTAAATAAATTATAATTTTTTAGAAAAAAAAGAGATCTATATGGAAAGATCACATGGACAGGATCACTAACAGTGCCATGCTCCATACTGGAGCCCAAAGCTGAAGGAAAACTCAGTAACACTGATGCAGTCTTTATTTCAGATTTTGATAATTTTTTCATTACAAATTTTTTTACTAATTTAAATTTTTAAAATATTGCACTAAAATATTATTTATCTCAATTACTGAGTTTTTGGCATGTCCTTAAATTGTGTGCCCAAGGCAAACGACTCACTTTCCTCACCTTCATCCTAGCCGCAAGATAATACTGTTGAATAAGGCAAAAGAAATTGTAGATGAATGTGAAGAGTACAGGAAAACACAGACAAACAAACTTGTTTCTGGACATATTCCTAAATAAAAGCAGAGAATTCTGATCCACACACCCCGCGTGCGGTGAAGGGAGGCTTTGCTTTGGTGCTGTCTATACTGTTATTGCTTTAAAATGTTTGCAGCAAGAGTGTTTTCAGGCTTTATGCACATACTTCTAGAAAAAGGTCAAGTGTCTTTAATCCAGAACCTTGTGGGAGGGTCATGGCAGGGTCTGTGCCTCCATTGCCTCTGCTAGGTTCCGCTGACTTCCGTCCGCGGGCTAATTTGCTGTAAATGTTTGGGGGGCAGTTCTGCGTCAGCTCTGCATCCTACGGACTGTATGGATTGTTTAGCAGCTGACGTCACTGAACACCATGTCTTTTCAAAGGTGTGCTTTGACTCTTGAATGTCCCTAGAGTCCAGATTTTATTCTTTCTCCTATTTTTACTTCATAGAAGCAATGGGAACCAGTCATTGGTCAGTCGGATACATGGCTGTCCCTTGGTGGGCGGGGGAGGGGGAATAGAGAGGTTTATCAGGGAGCCTGCCACCCACATCATGGTCACTTCCCCAATCCTTGCCCCTTCCCCACGCTTCTATCCCAGTACCATGTGTTTTTATCATTCTTATATTAAATGCTCATGTAATTATCTGATTATTATCTGTAATATCCACAAGGGTGAGAACCCCAGTGCCTGGCACATATCAGGAGCTCAGTAAGTGGAAGAAATGAATCAATCAATCAGCAATTTCACATGAAATCACCTAGCATTTGGTTCTCAGACTTGAGTGCACATCACAAGGTCACCTGGGGAGTTATTTTGCTTTTAACAACCCCAAATCCTTGTCTCCAATGCAGACCTACTAAATCAGAATCACTGGAGGTAAGGGCTTGGCATCACATTTTCTAAAACTTCCCAGATAATTTCAATCTGTAGCCAGGGTTTAGAAACAGGAATGGTGTCTCTGTCAGAGTACGATGGCATGCCAAGAGGGCATGCCAAAACAATGCTGATGGCGCCAGGAGAGAAGTTGCAGCCACTCTAGGACTTCCCTGGCGAGTGGGCTTGTCTCTTCTACTGAGAGCCTTGGGAAACAGATTTTGATTTGGCTGAGTGGGGGTACCCCCACCCCCACATGCATGCTTTGAATAGCAAATGCATTAAATATTAAAGTAATATAAACAGTGATGCACTAATAATAAACGAGAGCGGTTCTCATTCCCCAGATGAAGTTTTCCTCTGCCTGGGCTCTAAAGAGGGAATTTTCCTCGCCCAGCTCTCCATTAAAGCTAGCCCACGTGCTGCTGCGCTGTGGGCAGTCTACAGAGGAGCTGCTTTGTGAAATAAGTCCTGGGAGTGGACAGCAGGGGCAAGATGCCCCTGAGTGGGTGACTTTCTTCAAAAGGCTTCTGCCTTCCTGAATGAAGCAACCTGAGTTTTGTGTTCTCTGTTGAGGAATACTGAATGCCTCTGCAGACTGTTTTGTTTTATTTTGATAAATGGTTGGTAAGATATTTTTGGCTTTGGCTGGGGGCTGAGGGAAGAGCTTTGCGGACAGTCGCTAGCCTTGTAACTCTTTCAGCTAGTCCAGGGTAGCAACTGTCATACAGTTATGTGCCGCGTAATGACGTTTCGGTCAACAATGGACCACATACATGATGGTAGACCCATAAGATTATAATGCCATATTTTTACTGTACCTTTTCTATGCTTAGGTATATTTAGATACACAAATACTTAGCATCAGGTTACAACTGTCTACAGTATTCAGCAAAGCAACATGCTGTGCGTGTTTGTAGCCCAGGGCTATAGCCTCTAGGTTTGTGTACACGCTATGATGTTGCACAATGATGAAATCACCCAACTCTGCATTTCTCAGAACATCTCCCCATTGTTAAGCAGCACATCACCGTATTTCTTGTGGTTGTCCCAAATCACAATCCAGCCTTCCTCCTGAGCAGCTCAGCCTCAGAGGCAAAGACAGACACTCTCTCAGCAGGCCACACCTCAACCCATGACTCTGCGCCCAGATGTATGTGTCCCAGACACTATATCTCTCTCTCTCTTTCTCAGTCTCCTTCTCCTCTCCTCTCCCTTTGTCTCCTGGCAGAGTAGTTGAGCCTGGAACAAGAAGATCCATCTTTGGAAAGTATTCAACTCCCTTCTCTTCAGAGTCTCCAGTATGCCTGACCCTGTGCTAAGGATTTGAGTGTGTTCATAGCTAAACCCGCCACAACATGGGCATAGCCCTGCAAGTGCAGTCCTACTCTCCAGATGCCATTTCTCAGAGGGGACTTGTGCTCATAGAGGTGAGTTATTCCCAAGCTCATGCACCCCGATTCTGAGGCTATGGATGTACAGAAACGAGTCAGACAGAGCCTGGGATCGGATCCCGACTAACCACTGCCAAGCCATGGAGCTGGGCGAGCTGTCTCCTCAGTAAAATGGATTGTTGTGACAAGTAAAGTGAACAATAAATATGAAAGCCTGGAACAAAATACTTGGACATAGTAAAAACTTCAAAAACAGGTGTCTCTCTGTCCCTCTGGTCGTGTTTGGTTCCTCCCTCAGTCCTTCCAGCTGGAACAAGGTCGGCTATGACAAGATGACAGCTCTGAGAGGGAGCACAAGCCGTCGTCCCTTCTCCTGAATCCCGCAGGTCCGAGCGCTCACTGCTGCAGGGTTCTGCTCCTTTCCTGGCTGGGTACTAAAGTAGCTAATACGATGAAAATGAGTATTAGGAACACTCACAGATGTCACCATCTCTAAGATACAGAAACCGTTTATTGATGGAGGAAACTTCTTCCCTGGAAAATTAAAGGCACTAAGAGTCTGGCTGGGGCTGGAGGTCTGCAAAGACCAGGTCTAGCAAGCTCGTCAGATCCTCCGCATGGCGAGTCCTCTGTGTGCCAGCATCTCTGGCACTGTGGCGCTTGCCCCACCTCACCGCGGACACTGTCCTGGGGTCCGAGTGGCGCCCAGCCACTGGCCCGGCCGTCGTGTAGCCTGGTCTACCAGTCTTTCACCCAAGTTCCTGGCCTTGCCCACCACTTCTGGCCTCTTTATTGGGTTACATTTTACTCACTGATGTTTAGTGTTTTTGTTAAACATGTATTTTCTAGATAAGAGTCCTTTGTTAGCTACGTGTGTTACAAATAGCTTCTACTTCTATCCTATGGTTTGTTTTTAAGCTTTTTATGTTATCCTTGGATAAACAGGATTTCCTAATTTTAATGTCATCTTTTCATCAATCTTTTTGCTAATGGCAGTAGGAGGCCGTGGGGATGGTGAATCCTCTCAGGGAGAGCGTGGAGACAGAGGAGAGGCTTGGAGGGGAGGACACCGTCAGGGTCCCTCTCCCTCGAAGCCTCTCTCCAGGGCCAGAAACAAATTTCAGCAGATGACCTAGACCAGGGGAAGGCACCCAGCTCCATCATGGTGTGAAACATACCACTTTTAATGGAGGAAATGAAATTCTGTAGAAGAGAAATTAACCTGAAGCCACCACACCGTGAATACTTCCAATGAAGAGAAATCACTCCATATTCACCACTCTGTAAAAACTGGGGTGTTCATCACAAGTCAAAGGTGTGCTGACTGAGCCACCGCCAAGACATCCGGAGTGGCTATTCTGGTTGAGATGGTGGCAGGCGCTAAGCATGTTCTTTGTGTCCCTCAGAAACCACATAGCCAAGTTCCAAGGCAAGCTTAGAGCACAGCCAGGCTCTTCTCCCTATCTTAAAAATATCTTTGGCCAGGTGTGGTGATTCACACCTGAAATCCCCAGCACTTTGGGAGGCAAAGGCAGGAGTATTGCTTTAGGCCGCGAGTTCAAGATCAGCTTGGGCAACATAGCAAGGTTCTATCTCTACGAAAAATAATTTTTAAAAAATTAGCCAGGCATGGTGGCGTACACTGGGAGTCCCAGCTACTTGGAAAGCTGAGGCAGGAGGATCACTTGAGCCCAGGAATTGGAGGTTGCAGTGAGCTCTGATCATGTCACTGCACTCCAGCCTGGGTGACAGAGCAAGACCCTGTCTCTAAAAAAATAAATAAATAAAAATGCCTTTGATCTCTTTGTTCTAATTATAAAAATCATACATATTCAAACTAGAAATTTTATAAATTTAGAATGACAAAAGGAAAAATTGTCCATAAGATAGCTAACCACTGTTAAATGTTGTATGTCTGTGCATATATTAATATATACATCTACATAAACAAAATTGGTATCATAATTTAATATATGTACATTGTGAAAAAATTAGAAATAATAGACAATCATATGGAAAAAGTAAAAATCACCTTTATTCCCACTAATATAAATATTTCAGTCTATAGCCTGCTGGGGCTTTTTCATATGCCTATGTTTCTATATCTTATTTCTTTAAGAATCAGGATCATGTTATTTTCACCTTTTAAAACATCCTCAAACAGGTTATCATTGACTGTCATCATCTTCATGATAGCTGTCTTTTACTGGACACTTATTCTGTGCTTAGTGAATCCACCTCTACCCTGTCAAGCAAGTGTTCACACTCCGCTCCTTCCTAGAAAAAGCTTCAGACTCAGCCAGTGTGTAAACAGTGTCCTGTCGGGTCAGAGGCTCTGCACACAGAAGGGCTTGGGACGGAATGGAAGCAGAGCTTCTCATCTGAGAAGCCCCAGGTACCTCCACTGTGTGCAACTCCTGATATGTTAGACTGCGTAGGAAGTACAAAATAGGGTTACAAAAATCATGACATATTTGAAATGCTTACATTTAATAAGTTGGCACTTTCAAAACACCATCGAAATACATAATTCGTCATAATCATGGTATTCACTAGATATTTATAGGATTTATAAAAGCAGTAATTCACCAGGCTCTACGGGTAGTACTTTCCACTAATGGGACCCAAGTTTGAAGCTGAAGGTCGAACATCTTCTTCTGTCCCTGGTAGTCGATCGCTGTGATCACAGGTAGAATTTCTTTTGGATGTAAGATCCAAATTGTAAGTTTAAGGCCCTCTGTGAATGTGAGGCCCGGGACACCATAGCCCCTGAATGGAAGTAAGTATTGACAGCCACCCTCTTCAGCCCATCATTAAGCCCATAAAAATTCCGACCTATTGGGAGAATTGTTCCAGGAAAAATGTCTCAGGAAATTGGAGAAAACCAGCTAGCACTGACAGTAGCACTATTTCTGGGCGTAAAACCTGCAGGGAAAAAGTTATCACCTCTGTTATCAAGTGTAACACAATTACCAGTTATCAGTTCATCCTCCTATTGAATGTATATAGATAATAACATAAGTAAAACCAGCAGCTTCTTCCACAAGCCATCATAAATCATCCTAATCTTTCTAAGTACAGAATACGGACTCCAGCGACTGACCAGAATTTAAATCCTGCCTCCCCCTTCTCCTTACTAGCTGGGAGACTCATTGCAAGTTTTTGACCCCTATTAACCATTGTATAATAAGTGTTTAACTCTATCTCATAGGACTACTGCAAGGATTAAATGTAACGATGATTATGAAGACTTTTAGAACCTAGGAGGTGCTCGGTAACCACTGGTGCCTTTCTGAATAGTGATAATTATTTCCAGGTTTATTAATGAATATTTAAACTGCATATAACCTAAACATGTAGCAAGCTACACATGCCATAATCACAGAGGGGAACTATAGTCCAAGAGACTATAAACAAAATTAATTTTACTATTCGTCCCTATCAAATATCCTTAATGTATAAGGAAAACTATGAAAAAAATCTTAAACTCTTTTCTATAATCATATGGTTGGTGGTAGCATTGGTATCGTTACTCTGAAGCATTGTGTGTGTGTGTGTGTGCTGTAA
Organism: Indri indri; assembly: GCA_004363605.1. NCBI lineage: Eukaryota > Metazoa > Chordata > Mammalia > Primates > Indriidae > Indri > Indri indri. Next base: position 7,101 of record RJWJ010016081.1, read on the forward strand.
AATAAAGCAAACGAGAGTATGATCTTCTAATTCTACCATCCCAGAGTCAGGAAAACTGGGATTCTCACATGAGAGAAAGGGGATAGACATTTACGTTAGAAAAGTAATAGCAATTAATGGCAATATAGAGACCTCGCTTGGACTCTGATCCAAACTGTAAGATAATGACTTTTGAAGCAATTGTAAATTTGAACATTGACCGGATATTTGATGATATTGAGGAATTTCTAATTTTGAATGTGATAGTGGTATTGTCATTAGCTTTAAAGTGTGTTTGTTTTTTAGAGATAATACTAAAATATTTCAAGATGTAAAAATATAATGTCTTGATAGACTTCCAGCATCCAGTTGCACACGTAAGGAGCTTGGAGGTTTCCACTTCATCCCAAGAGCAAGTAAAAAAGCTGAACAGACTGAAAAATCAACAACTCTTCTTAGATCCATTAAGACAGGTGGGGACACAGGGCAAATTGCTACCCCCAAGACTGGAAAGACGGACAGACGGATGCAGAGAGTCACAGCTTACCCCGGCAGAGACACATGAGCGAGAACCAGTTCCCTTTGCGGGAACCAGTGTGGGGGTGGGAAAACCTGAACTGTTAGTTGACAAATTGCTGGAGGTTCAGTGTGGACAAGTCTGACAGCTGAAACTCCAGGGGACCCACTCATACGGGGTGGGGTGCCACAATATTGTGATATTTATCTTCAGAAGCTCAACCACATTCCCGCAGCAAACATCAGAGAAAAATCCCTTCAGGCTTCCAGCAGGAGAGGTAAAAAGGAATCAGTTAAAAATACACCATAGCACTTTGTTCTTTTCAACAAGGCCTACCCTGAGGAGAAACTAATTAACCAGTCGCTAACCTGCTGGGATGTTATCAGAACCTAACCTAACTGGGAGAGGGAAATACCCAACTCCAGCTCCCTCTAGCCATCCTGTCCCACCTGAGTGAGGAGAAAAGCGTTCAGAAGCCCTTGTGGAGTTCCCAGTCCATAGGCACAGGCTCACTAAAGGCTGAGACCTATTCACAGCACCATAGTACAGCTTCCCTCCCCCAAACCTCACCATCACACCACTGAATGCCTGCTTACAGCAGTTCTTTTTACCCAGTACATTATGTCTGGCTATCAAGAAAAAATGACAAGGCATACCAAAGGCAAAAAACACAATTTGAATAGACAGAGCAAGCATCAGAACCAGACATGGCAAGGATATTAAAATTATCAGACCAGGAATTTAAAACATCTATGATTAATATGCTGAGGGCTCTAATGGGTGAAGTAGACAGCATGCAAGAACAGATGGGCCATGTAAGCAGGGACACAAAAATCTCAAGGAAGAACCAAAAAGAAATGCCAGAGATCAAACACATTGTAACAGAAATGAAAAACGCCTTTGATGGGCTTATTAGTAGACTAAACATGGCTGAGGAAAGAATCCCTGAGTTTGGGGATATCTCAATAGAAACCACCAAAACTGAAAATCAAAGAGAACAAAGACTGAAAAATACGGAACAGAATGTTCAAGAACCATGGAGCAACTACAAAAGATGTAACATATGCAAAATGGGAATACCAGGAGGAGAAAGAAAGAAAGGAACAGAAGAAATATTTGAAACAACAATGAGTGGGAATTTCTCCAAATTAATGTCAAACACAAAATCAAAGATCCAGGAAGCTCAGAGAACACTAAGGCAAGATAAATACCCCCAGTACACCTAGGCATATCATTTTCAAACTACAAAAAAATCAAAGATAAAGTTCTGAAAAAAGCCAGAGGGAAAAAAACACTACCTATAGAGAAACAAAGATAAGAATCACATCCAATTTCTCCAACCACACAAGCAAGAAGCAAGCGGATTGAAAAATTTAAAGTGTTGAGTGAAAAACCCAGCAACATAGAATTCTGTGCCCTGAAAAATTATCCTTCAAAATTGAAGGACAAATAAAGACTTTCTCAAACAAATAAAAATTGAGAGATTTTTTTTTTGCCAGGAGACCTGCCTTGCAAGAAATGTGAAAAGAAGTTCTCGAGAGAGAAGGAAAATGATATGGGTCAGAAACTTGGATCTCCATAAAACAAAAGAGCACTGAAGAAGGAATAAGTGAAGGTAAAATAAAAATGTCTATTTTTTAAATTCTTAATTGATCTAACAGATAACGGTCTGCTCAAAATAATAATAGTAACAATGCATTTGATTATGTATATTTGTGTGTATATACTTATGTATGCATGTGTGCCTATGTATGCTTATGTGTGTATTATGTATGCTTATGTGTGTGCGTGTGTGTATATATATATACACTTATACATAAGTTAAATGAATGACAGCAATGACACAAAGGACAGGAGGGAGGAATTAGGATTATTTTGTTTTTACAAGGTATTCATACTACCTGTGAAGTAATGTAATATTATTTGAAAGTGAACTTGGGTTAGTTATAAGAGAATATTACAATATCTACAGCAATTGCTTAAAAAGCAAAAAAAATAAGTATGACTCATAAGCTAAGAAAGAGGAGAAAATGGAATCTCATAAAATGCTCAGTTAAAACAACAAAAGGCAGAAAAAAGAGTGAACAAAAATAGAATCAAAAAACAAGGGCAACAAATCAAAACCAGTAACAAATATGGTAGATATTGGTCCAATGATATCAATAATCACTTCGAACATCAATGGTCCAAATACACCAACTAAAAGACGGAGATTGTCAGAGTGAAGGAAAATCAGTAAACCTCTAATCAGGTTAACTAACTGAAAAAAAAAAGAGAGAAGACACAGATTACAAATATCAGAAATAAAAGAGAAGACATCAATCACTGCAGACCCTATGGACATTAAATGAACATTGTTATTATTTATAGATAATAAAGGAATACTATGAACAACTCTATGCCCAGAAAGCTGATAACCTAGATCAAATGAATCAATTCCTTACAAGACACAATTTGCCAAAATTCACACAAGAAGAAATAGACAACCTGAATAGGCCTATATTTTCTAAAGAAATTAAATGAACAATTTATGACCTTTCACAACAGAAAGCACCAGGCCCAGATAGGTTTACTGGTGAATTCTACCAAATATTTAAGGAAGAAATTATACCAATTCTCCACAATCTCTTTCAGGGGATAGAAACAGAGATAGAAATGTAACTTCCTTACTCATTCCAAGAGGCCAGCATTACCCTAATACCAAGATGAAAAAAATACATTACAAGAAAATTACAGACCAAAATCTCTCATGAACATAGATGTAAAAATTCTCCAAAAAATTTGGCAAATATAATCCAATAATGTATAGAAAGAATTATACACCCTGACCAAGTGGGGTTTATCTTAGATACACAAGGTTAGTTAAACATTCAAAAATCAATTAATGTAATCCATCACATCAAAAATCGCATTATCATATCATTTGATGGAAAAATGCATTTTAGTAAATCCAACACTCATTCATGATAAAAACTTTCACTAAACTAGAAATAGAGTGGTAACTTCTTCAACTTGATAAGGAATATCTACCAAAAAAAAAAAAAAAAACTTCTGGGGCTAATAAGTGATTATAGCAAGGTATAGGGCACAAGGTTAATATACAAAAGTCAATCACTATCCTCTACACCAGCAATGAACGAGTAGAATTTGAAATTAAAAACACAATACCATTTACATTAGTACTTCCCAAAATGAAATATTCAGATATATATCTAACAAAATATGTACAAGATCTACATGAGGAAAACTATAAAATAATAATATGCAAAATCAAAGCAGAACTATACAAGTGAAGAAGTATTCGACATTCATGAATAGGAATACTCAATATCGTCAAGACGTAAGTTCTTCCAAACTTGATCTGTAGATTCAATGCGATCCCATTCACAATCCCAGCAAGTTGTTTTCTGGATATCAACAAACTGATTCTAAAGTTTATATAGACTGGCAAAAGAGCCAGAATGTCCAACGCAATATTGGAGGAGAAGCATAAAGTTGGAGTACTGACATTACTCAACTTCACAACTTACTATACAGCCACAGTAATCAAGACAATGCGGTATTAGTGAAAGAACAGACAAGTAGACCAATGGAACTAGATAAACAGCCCAGAAATACACTCACATAAATATGGTCAACTGATCTTTGACAAAGGAGCAAAGGCAATACAATGGAACAAAGATAGTCTTTTCAACAAATGGTACTGGAGCAACTGGACATCCACATGCAAAAAAATGCATCTAAACACAGACCTTATACTCTTCACAAAAATTGACTCAAAGTGGATCACAGACCTAAATGTAAAAACCAAACAATAAAACTCCTAGAAGATATCATAGGACAAAATCTAGGTAACCTTGGATATGGTGATGACTTTTTAGATACAGCATCAAAAGCACAATCCAGGAAAGAGATGACTGAAAAGCTGGACTTCATAAAAATTAAAAACTTCTGCTCTGTGAAAAACAATGTCAAGAAAATTAGAAGACAAACCACAGACTGGGAGCAAATACTTACGGAAGACAAAGGACTGTTATCCGATAAAGAACTATTATCCAAAATATATAAAGAACTCTTAAAATTCAACAATAATAAGTTAACACCCAATTTAAAAATGGGCTAAAGAACTCAACAGATACCTCACTAGAGAAAATATATGGATGGCAAATAAGCATATGAAAAGATGCTCCACATTGTTTTCATCAAGAAATGCAAAGTAAAACAATGAGATACCACTATCCACATATTAGAATGTCCAAAATCCAGAAGAATAACACCAAATGCTGGTGAGGATGTGGAACAATAGGAACTTTTCTTCATTGCTTGTGGGAATGTAAAATGGTACAGCCACTTTGGAAGGTAGTGTGGCAGTTTCTTACAAAACTAAGCATACTTTTACCATACGATCCAGCAATTGCACTCCTTGGTGTTGAAAACTTACATCCGCACAAAAACCTGCACATGTATGTTAATAGCAGCATTATTCATAATTTCCAAAACTTGGAAGCAATCAAGATGTCCTTCAGTAGCTAGATGGATAAACTGTGGTACACCCAGATGATGGAATATTATTCCTCACTAAAAAAAAATGAGCTATCAGGCCATGGAAAGACATGGAGGAAACTTAAATGCATACCACTAGGTGAAAGAAGCCACAGTGACAAGGCTACACACTGCATGATTCCACCCCTATGTGACATTCTGGGGAAGGCAAAACTATGGAGACAGTACAAAGACCCTTAATTTCCAGGTTTTGGTGGAAGGAAAGGATGAATAGGTGAAGCACAGAGGAGTTTTAGGACATTGGAACTGCTCTGTGTGGTACTGTAACGGTGGACACATGTCATTATACATTTGTCCAAGCCCATAGAATGTACAACACCAAGAGTGAACCCTAATGTAAACTATGCACTTTGGGTAACGATGATGTGTCAATGTAGGTTCATCAGTTGTCACTGTGGTGGGACAGTGATAATGGGGGAGGCTGTGCATGCGTAGGGGCAGAGGACATGTGGGACATCTCTTCCTCTTAATTTTGCCGTGAACCTAAAACTGCTGTTAAAAACCTTTAAATGTGCAGGTGTGCGTGTGTGTGTGTCAGTGTTGGATTTGCTTCAAAATGATACAGAAGGAAGAAGTGGCGAGGGTATAAAGAAACAGGACTGGCCTTATACTTTTCAAAACTGGGTGATGGGGACTTGGGGTTCATTATATCAGTGTTTCTCAGACTACCTACAGAGAATAGCAAAAATCAGTTTTTGTTATTTCCAGTTCGTAGCAAATTGATACTCTGTAAAATATAATAAAAATGAGTTATTTTTTAAAAATGAAAGGAGCCAGAAAGTAAAAATTGCTAAAAAGAAAAAAAGAAAACAAACCAAAAAAACAACAAAATATACACACAATGATGGGAGTATGTCAAAGAGACAGAAGAGCCAACTGAAAGCTCTCCCAATGGCCAAAGCTGGAACGATTTGAACAATAAAATAAAGTGGCACCAGATTATAGCCCAAATCATAAAATGAATATTCATGAGTACCTGTGATATAAATAAATTGTTGAATACATAAATGAAGGAGTAGAGACAAATCTCCCAAGCATAAGAATTCCAAATAATTCATGTAGATACTCTGTTCTCAAGTAGGTGGAACATAAATCCTCACTCCTTAAGTGTGGGCTGTGTGTAGTAACTTCCTTCCAAAGTGGACGGTATGGAAAGGGGAAAAAAGTAACTTTCTAGTGAAAACACTTGACAAACAGCACCGTGGCCAGGTGATGAAGGTCACCTTCAACCATGATAAGCCATGTTGATAGTATGGTCCTTGATAAAATGTGATGAAAATCGTACTTTCCCTCTGTGGTCTTCCTCCCAAAACCACATGACCCCAGTCTAATCATGAGAAAAATATCAGATAAATCGCAGCCAAAGGACATTTACAAAAGAGCTGACCAGTTCAGCTCAACACTGGCAAGGTCATCAAAAATAAGGAAAGTCTAAGAAGCTTTCACAGCCGAAAGGAGCCTAAGGAGACATGAAAACTGAATGTAATACAATGTCTTGAATGGGATCCTGGAACAGAAAAAGGACATTAGGTAAACACTAATAAAATATGAATAAAATTTGGACTTTAGTTAATAATAATGTATCAATAGTGGTTCATTAATTGTGACAAATGTACCATACTTATGTAAGATGTTAATAATAGGGGAAACTGGGGATGGGGAATATATTAACAGTAAATCTCTGCTATCTCACAACTTTTCTGTAAATCTAAAACTGTTGTAACATAAAAAGCTAATTTTAAAAATGAAAGAAGAAACAAAGATACAATCTCCAATTTTCATTAGACTCAACATAATTATTTTTAACAAATATAATTAGAACCAGCAACCTATGGAAAAATAAAATATAAAAATTATACACCTCGCTAAAAGTATGCACGTGGATATACGCATTCATGTAATGATACAATCATTATTACACTCATAACTTTGTCATTTCACCATTGCAACTATACAAAATTTATGGATGAAATAGGAATTCTTCATGTTTACCATCTATAAGGACACTTTCAATGAACACCGTGTATGTCAATATTTAAAGTTTTAAGTTTTTAATGTGGGAAATGAGCTTGTTCTTGTGTATAACCTTATCCCAGGCAGATTGAATTAATGATGACACTACTCACAGAGGACAAGGTAGCGTGTCTAAGCTGTTTCTGTGTTTTGTTTTAACAGCACTCATTTTAAGAAACCAATGTCCTAGAGACATAGTGATGGGAATGAAAGCAAAAAAAATTAATGCAATTTCAGCAAGCTCATAATACTCATTTTTTAAATTTTATGCAAAATAAATCCTTTTTTTTTTCTTCCTCTACTTAGAATGTAGAAAGCTAGAAATGCCTCTCTCCTACCCTAAAATGTGAAAAAGCTAGATAAACTCCAAAAATCATAACTTTTCCTTGCGCCCGTCAGAGAGCTGAAGATGCAAGACAGCCAAGTGACCTGAATTCCAGGGAGGAGCCAGCCCCACCCAGAAGGGACAGACGCACGAAGTCTCCCCTGCGTGAACACAGGAGGAAGAGGTGCCGCCGTACAAGCGGGCAGGAAGAAATCAGCTACATTTTAGGAGATTAAAGACCAAGTACGGAATAGACACAACGAGCGTTTGCTCCCAGGCTTCTGCGGAGTGCGCAGGAGAAAGACCGGGCGAGACCGGGACCTGGCGCGCAGGGTCCCGAGGCGGGAGAGCGCCCGCTGGTGGCGCAGGGCTGCAGGCGGTGACAGTCCTCGCCCCGGAAGCAAGCGCCTAAATGGCTGCAGGAGAGGCCCAAAACCTGTTGTCCCCAGGGCACAGGCACAGGCCCACTGTTAACTGGGGGAGGGGAAAGAACCCTCTGTCCTTGGGAGAGGGGCAGGAAGTGGTCTTGGGTCTCGGACCCTACCCCGACGCCCACAGAGGTCAGCTACCACTGGGGGAGGGGCGGGGAACTCGCTGGCACCCCAGAGCAACCGCAAATATGAAGCTGAGTTTGGCTGCTGTGGGAAGGAGGGGCAAGAATGTTGAGAAAGCATTACGGCCCCCAAACCCAGGCCCAGGGGACCACCCTAAAACTGAGTCTGGAAGGACAGCAGAGAGCCCATTCCCCCCAACTCACTCTCACTTTTATAGTTTCCGTACCTATTTCCTCATGGATGGACGGTGATCTACACACTTTGAGTAGCACTACAGCATAGCATGCCGTCTACGTTTCATATATTTACATTTTTCTATTATAAAAAGTTTAAAACACGAAACAATGTATATGTTGGCTGCAGTAACTTTTGCATGCATGGCAACCTGCCACATCCCCCACGACCTCGGAGTGAGGCTGCTCAGGCCGGTGCAGTATTCTGGTTAGGTGAGAACTGCCACGGAAACCACACGTATTAACCGTAATCAAACTAGAAGACAAAGATAAAAGCCTGATGTGCTAAAGAATTAGAAACGTCTTTTAAAGTATCTTAGTTGAACATCTTTATCTCACAGATAAGGAAACTGTGCCCAGGAGCTGAAGTGCCTTGCCCAAGGTCACCTCCTTGGTTACTGGAAGAGCCAACACTCACACATGGGGGCCCAGGCACCTGGCTCCCCTTACATAGTCCACACTGACAAAATTCAGGATGTAACTCGGGGTGTGGACCCCGAGTGCGGACCATGGTGCGGACCATTAGCACCATGCAATACAAATACAAATAAAATAGAGGGTTTTCTGTAACCGCGAAGTTGCTTAGGTTGAGAAAGAGGCCTCGTTACAAGTGGAGTCCCTCCAGGGCACCACATCAGGAATCAGCCTGCTCTTCTGTAGAGCTGTTAGGTTTGTTCCGGGTGGGAACCCGAAAAATATCATAAAGCCTGTGAAACAAAAGCCACAGCAGTCCGGAGAGTTGTAAATCTAACTCCGGACCACAGACAGCTACAGACACCGGCATTCCTATCCCCCGTGATAAGGAGGAGGCTACCCGCTCCCCATCTCTGCCGGCGTTGCTCACGCCCCCTGGAAAAACCCTCTATAAAACCCAAGGCTTTCTCCTCTCCCTGATGGATCGTCTTTTGGCCTCCACCCATCTGCACCCAGATGTCAAACTAAGCAGTATTTTCCTATACCGCAGGCTTCATGTGTCTCCCTCTGGGCTCCAGCTCTGGACCTGACAGAGCACACTCAGACCTGTAGAGCCAGATTCTTGCTAAGCCCTAGGCAAGAGCAGGAAATGAGTCTCCAGGGCCATCTGTCCTGGCTTTATTCAGTATACATGAGTCCTGAGTACTCTCCTCGCTGCAACCAGGGTGCTGTGGGCTGAGTCTCCTCCGCTGTGCCGTGGACATAGGAAGGTCAGTAAACAAAGAATGCTATCTGCCTGCTGTGCCCATTACCAATTTTCTGATTTCAAAGAAGCTCTTTGGAAAATACTGCTCTAACCCCAGATCTGGTGGGGGATGCGATCATACAAAAACATAACAGTTGCATGTATTTGCTTTCACATTCACTTTATTTTTCTATTTCATTGATGTCTTTTGTTTGTAAGTCAAGTGACTTGCCCAAGATCACACAGTTGGAAACTGACTGAGATTTAAGCTCTGTTCTTCTGACTGTGGTGTCAGTGCTTTCCACAACCACGCGATCTTTCACCACCTGCTCTTGCTCGTTCTTCAAGTGCAATTCAAAGTCTGAAAGATTTGGGTCCGGAAGTTCAGCTGCAACTTGGGAGGAAAGAATCTGTTGTTTAAAAGGTGAAATATCTTTCATGTGCAAACGTTTGTGTTGCATAAAAGTAGCCATGGTTCTCCCAAATGTTTTTGTTTTTTTTTTCCTCCCAAGTACAAATTAATGCCTGTGAGACCTTCCAGGCAGCTCCTCTGTAAACTGTGAAGCCCCTCTGGAAAGATACTCGGTGAGTACTTAGAAGAGACTGTTGGGAGCTGAAGCAGAAGCAGCAATATTCAGAGGTTATGCCCCATCCCTGCAGGCTCATGGATGAGGGGAGACCTGCATGGAGAGCAATTGCAAGAGTCCACTACTGTGGTTGGGGAGAGAGCCACAGCAGGTACTTGAACATTTTGTACTGATATTGCCCATCTGTAAGGCCAGCTCCATCTTGGTCCAATATTGACATAGACCCTGGGCATTGTCACGAGTGGTCCGTTACGGGGCTGATGACGATAATAGCTGGAGATGTTTCATTATGTCCAGTGCAGGCACACGTTATTCTAGACCTTTCTATTTTCTTCCCAGCCTAACTTTACTTTTTAGTGATAAATCATGCCAGTATCATGAAGCATATGTTATTTAATACTACTCTCTGCTTTCAAGGACAGACTTTTTATGCTCAGTTTTTCTCCCCGGTAGGGAAGGAACATGAACTGTGTCAGAACAGATACCTTATATTTATTACTGAAGCATAGTAAACTAGGGTTTAATTTAACACCTTCTGGTCTAGGTAGCAGTGGGCCCTCAACAAGTAGTTTGTGAACATTTTCCACTGTTCCCTTTGAAAAGGGTGCACAGCTTACCTTGAACAATGAGGCTCGTTTGTTTACTAATTTGCAGAAGAGTGAACTCACAGTGTCAGCTGCGTGAAAAGTAGAATGTTTTAATAATGTGTTAATAATTCAGTTGCTAACACGACTCTGCTGTCTTCACGCCACATTATTTTCCTGCTCAGTCCTAGCACCTGTGGCTCCTGGTTACTTGCCCAATTCTGGCACGCAGGAATGACTGCATAAGGCTCATAAAAACTTGGAGTATATTCTTTCTTTGGCATTATTTAATATATTTAAACCCCGTGGTGTATCTAGAGGCAGACAATGTTTTCACCACTGGGTTTTAAATATATTAAAGACATATTCCAGCGGCAGACCAGCCTGGCTGGATTCCTGCTAGATTCAGGAATTCTCTGGAATGTCTGGCCATCCCACTCTGGCACTGTCCTTGGGCGGTGGGGGTGGGGAGGCTCTTCTTCCCCTCCTCCCACGACAAAATTCACCTTCTCTTTACTTCTTTATGGCCCATTAGTCCAATAGACATGTTGGTGGTTTTTATTTTCTCTGTTCATGAATTGATTTTTTTCTTAATTTTGAACTTTTCTTTAGGAACACAGTTTAGAGCTAGAATCAGTCAGGATTTCACTCACAGTAATTGAAGAAATTGGCTTTCCGACTTTTAGAAGAGTGCATGCAAACAGAAATCAACATTAGTACTCTTAATGAAAATCAAATGATATTAGTTTACAAAATATACACAGGCAAAATATTCACTAATATCAAATGCAAATGATGATGATCCCTTATTTGTTATTCAGGAACATAGGGAGGAAAAAGCTAGCTTCCATCTTTACCTCAAAGAAAACAACAAAATTGAGCAAAATATATCAAGACCAAAGGAACTCAGGTTTTAGCAGAATTGGTCTTTCTAGATCAGCAATAAAGAAGGAATATGGGCTCTTAAAGACGTTATAACTTCACTTACCCATAGTCACATGAAAATAGGAATTATTCAACATAGTGCTCAAACCAAGGAGTTTTTTTATTTGGGGAAAAAATAAGTTACATCCTATTTATATATCTTATGTAAAAAATGCCTCGGTAGATCAAATGGTCAAATGTGTGAATGTCAAGCCATAAATAGAAGAAAATAAAGTTGCATATCTATCAGGCTCTATTTGCCAAACAGAATTTCTCTCTAAATGGGGAATAACTCCCTAAATTTAAGAACAATGATAGAAACTCAAAGGAAAGTGTAAGGCTGGTGGCGGGCACCCCTCCTCTCCCTAAAGAAAAAAAAGAGAAGCCCACAATACCTGCCCTAAAACTGCAACAAAGAACTCCCCACTTTTCACGCCAAAACTCTTTGCACCAAAAAAAACCCCATCCCCAGCTCTAAAACATATATAAGCCCGCTCAAAACATCCAGGCCGCACGACTTCTCGGGCCCCTCTCTCGGGACCCCTGAACCTCACCCGGGAGCGCTCAAATAAAGCCTTGTTGCTTGCCCTCTTCACTCTGCTTGTCTTTCTTTCTCTGGCGCCAACCACCCAAAAAACCTTACAGAAAGTAGCAATAGATTTAACTATATTGAAATATTTAAAATGCATGTAAACTATAAACAAAATTAAAAGACAAAATAGAAGTGGAAAAACTTTCCAACAACTATGATAAACAGTAAATATCTTTACTAAATACTACGTATGTACAAACAAAAAGACCATCAAGATCCAAACAGAGACAAAAAAATATGAATAGACCGTTTTTTAAAAAGTGAAAATAACTGATCAACAGGCAAAAAATACATTGCACCTTAATTGTTTGCAAATTAATGCAATAACAAATGCCATTTTGCCAAATTCGAATAGTGCACATTATTTAAAATTGATTGTAATAAGCAACTCTGGTCAAGGTGCTGGAAGATGAATTTTTGATCACTGTGGTGAGTACAGAGATTTTTGACTTTCTGGAATCAGTTCAGTCGTGTATACCAGTAACCTGAAAAGTGGTGGTATTTTTTGACCTAAAGATATCATTAGGCTGATTGCATTCTTGTGATGTTGTTTAACATGTTATTGGATCCACTGGTGAATTAGATTCAAGCTCGGTTTTTTTTCTTTTTTGGGCATGGAGGCTGCCAACATGAGCCTCCATTCGGCATCACTTCGGGAGGCACGGCATGTCTGATTGTTCCAGCCTTAGTAAGGCAAAGTAACACAGAGTAAACCGCTCAGCCTTCATATTCATGACATAACTCTATTTCATTTTGATATATGTATATAAAATAATCAAAATCATATTAAAAATGACCTTAGAAACAAACTGCAAACATAAGTTCTATTTGTAAAAATATGAGGGAGGTGTTTTTTCTAATACACGTTGTATTAGAATGCATGCTTACCTTTTCCTTTTGTTCCTGTTCTTTTTATTTGTATAAAGGTCTGGGGCACAAGTGTAATTTTGTTACATGAGTAGACTGCATAGCCGTGAAGGCAGGGCTTCCAGAGCATCTGTCACCTGAATAATGTACGTTGTATCCATTAAGTAATTTCTCATCACCCACCCCCCTCCCACCTCTTGAAAAATATTTAAATGGTAGGCATGTAGTTGCTTATATATGTTCTTTTGGAGTACTTCAGCTTACAAAGTGGTTGACGCAAATTTGGTACAATTAGAATGCCACCCAAAGAAGCCTTCCTTCAATTTTCTATACCCCATAGAAAAATGCATCATCAAAACGGGTGAAACTGGGATGCTTCTAAAAAGGGAATTATAATACATTAGATTTTGGTCTGGTTATCACTGCAGGATTTTTCCAATCCCAAAGTCTCCCTGCCACTCGGTCTATGGAAGGATTCTGTCCGTATTTTCAATTTGCCCTCGTTTAGTCTCTGCAATGGGAGTTTTGGCTGCTAGGTCACCCTCCCCAGTCTTTGTACTACATGAAATGAGCTGTTGGCCTTTGCCTAAAAGAGCCGAACGGGCACATCCACACATGAATTGATAGTGTTTTAACAGACTCCTGTCCTGGGGAAGGGGCACCGTCCCAAACCATGCTTAAGCTGCGTGGTCTTGGACGTTATTTTAAAAATGTGCCTAAAGATGTATATTCACCATCCAAGACAGTAATGAGACTAACTTTAGGGCTACCGTGCTACACAGCTTCCACACATCCTATTGAATTACGGTGTTTGCGGGGGTCGACAAAAGCTCACCCTGTGGCTGGTTGATTGTGATGGATGGAATTTGGGGCAGATCAAATCGTTTTATGGTCCAGGGTGAGTAAAGCATAATTAGGAATCTTAGGTTGTCTGATACATACGTATTTTGAAATTCTGAGGTAGGCCTCAGTATTTAGAGTCTACTCCTAACTCCTTCCTTTGCCCGTCCAGAGACACCGAAAGTTGGAGGAGCAGAGAGTCCCATGAATCTTTTCACTAATATTTTACAGGAAGAGTCTAATCCTTCTGTATGGATATAATCAAAATATCCTGATAATATGCTTACAGTTAAACAAAATTTTTCTCACCTGAATATAATTAACCTGGGTACAGTATTTTCCCCCACCAATACCCATGGGGGATATGTTCCAAGACCCCCAGTGGATAGCACTGAACTCTGTATTTACTATTTTTTCTTATACATACATACACATGATAAATTTTAATTTATAAATTAGGTACAGTAAGATAGTAACAACTAATCATGAAATGGAATAATTGTAACAATATGCTATAATAAAAGTTACATAAATGTGGTCTCTCTCTCTCTCAGAATATCTTCTTGTATTGGGTACCATGAGTCACTGAAACCGCAGAGAGCAAAAGCGAGAGGCTAAGGAGGGGCCACTGTGTATCCGCGTCCTCAGCATGCGTGTTCCGTACGAAGCCAGCCGGCATACCTGCTCCCTCCTGCTCCCCAGGCCCTCTTAGCATGATGCCATCAGCGTAGGGTCCAGGGCCGTGTCCTGTGGGTTGGTCAGATGAGCAAGGTCCATAAGTACAAACGGAAGCACAGCCCATGCAGCTGGTATAAGTCTGCAGCAAAATGCTGAAGGTATTCAGTTGTCCCCGCCCGTGAAAGCAAACTTCTTGTGGCATCAGTGTTTGTTGGGTGGAGGAAAAACCCTTGCCACACTGACAAGGACAGTACATGAGCTATGAAAGAGACGGCATCTGTAAAAGCGGTTGCAATAAAAGTCATCGTCATTCCATTCTCCGAGTTATTCTAAACCGGGCATCAGCCATACCATCAGGTAGATTGCCGATGTGATAGAAATCATCACTCCTGTGTCTTTGGCGTTTTGGATGGTGGCACTAACTGCTGGATTTCTCCCAGGAACACAGCATTACTCTCTGATTTGGTGAAAAGGGGGCTGTCTGGGTTCTTCCAACGACAACAGCTCTCACTCCAGGGACGCAGTGTGAAGATCCTGCCAGTTTCTGAGCATGTCAGTCTCAACCGTACACTCAGGAACTTGGGGAATAACCACCCGATAGGTTCAAATATCTTCAATTCCATGGTTTGAGTAAAATAGAAGTTTACCAGCTTCTCTCGTTCTCTGCTCCTCTCCCTATAGATCTGTGAAAGTAATTCTTTGGGATAATTCCTAAAAGTGGGATTGCTGGGTCAAAAGCTATACATGGATTTTCATCTCATAAACAATGAATTGACTTACCAATCAACTTTGTAAAACAGGTATCTTGTTTTAATCTTCATGTCTTTGATTTTAGCGATGCAAAGCACTCTATTTAGACCTCCCTTCTCCACCCCAATGTGTTTTATTGCCCTTAGAATCCCTGTCACAATGAGGCTACTGTGAAATAGAGTCAAATCAAAGCACCATTTATTCCCCTGCCTGCTAGGAGCCCCCAACCTCACTAATGGGCCATGGTAGCTTTCAAGCTCTTGGTATTTGTCTTTTCTTGGTGTATAGTCACTTAATCAATGGCCACCAGTCCTTTGGGGAAGGCTTGGAGTCAAATTCTCAGCTGCCCTTGTGGTGCCATTGCTGGGTCCCCAGCTTCCCCTTCATCTGGATCTGTGAACTGACTCATCTTGGAATCGACAGTGGGACCACCACCCTCAGAATGGTGGCTCAAGACAGGCCTCTGTTTATGAAACCCAGCCTGGATTTATTACTGCTGTTGATGCTCAAGTCAGTTAGAACCTTAATGGGTTGCCCATTTTATGGTCGATCAAAAAGGAATAGTTCACTCAGATGCACCATGCCATGGGATACTAGTTTAAAATAATGAAGTGTATCTAAATGAATGACGTGTAAAGTTCCCTATTGAAGTGGGAAAAACAAGTTGAAGAAAATGTGCAGAATTTTATCATTTATGTAAAATACACAGTGACTAAAAAACTGTCTATTCACGTATGTACGTATCTATATGTAAATGCATAGACAATGTTTTGGGGGGATGTACACCAAATCGCCAATAGTTATATGGGAGAAGAGCAGTGGGATTGGAGGGGAATTAGGGGTGGTAAGGGGAAGCTTCGATTTTTTTTTTTTTTACCCTTTTTACTTGAATTTTTGCCAAAGTGTTTTCAGGTACAGTTCCTGTCACATTAAGAAACAATAATACTTTTTAATCCAGAAGTCTATGAAAAGGTAATGGTAAGAACACACCTCTCATCTCTCCCTTTGCCCTCAGTAGGCTTCTGTCTACTATGCTGCAAATATTTTGGCCAGTGGTCTCATTTCTGGATCTTGCTGACAATATTGATACCTAATTACACAGCATAATTTACTATCATACTTTTTTTTTCCCTTGTGGTGTGTTTTGTCTCCTTTTCATGGTAGCAAATTCTCATACTTCTGTATCCCACAAAGCATCTAGCAATGGGCTCGGTAAAGACTTATTAAATAAATAAAGCCCCATGTAATTCCTTCCTTAAAGCAGAAGGGCTTCCCCCCACCGCCATACCCCTATGCCAAATCTTTCAAAATCCAATTAATTCTTCAAACTTTTGCTCAAGTGTTATTTCCTCTGGGAATCTTTTTCAGACACATGTCTTCCATTAGAATTTATTGTGCTTCTCCTCTCTTCTCATAGCACTTTTAAACACACGTTCTTGTATCTATGATACAATATTTATTTTATTACAATGACTGTATTGGAATTTGTCACTCGTCAGCTTTCACCTGCAGCCTACGTGCCTGGAGGGCAGGGAGCCAGGTGTGTCACCCGGCCCTCACGATGCAGTTCTTCACCCCCGCCAAAGCCTTGCATCAGCAGGTACTCAATAGGTGTGCTGAATTCAGTTGAAATTAAAAGGATGGGAGAAGCTGTTACATAGAAATTTTTCTACACATGAATCTGCTTTTGTATAATCCCACATGGAGCGATCAATGGTAATTCAGCCACTGAGACAACCTCCCACATAATACTTACTCTTCCTCTCTCAGAAAGAAGCCTCTCCTCCCAACAGGGCTGTGATCCTATTATTTAAGCCGAGCCATGCTCCGTTCTCTGCTAAACTCTCCACAAATCTATGACCATAATTCTCCAGGGTAAGTTTCTAACTGTGAATTTGCTGGGTCAGAGAGAATTTCCATTCTCATCAGCATTGGGTATTACATACTTTTGCCCATAGGCTTGGGAAGATATGGCGCCTTCTTGTTTAAACTTGCATTTCTTTGATTTTTCAGAGCTCCATCTGTCTCCCTCCCCAGCCTTCCCCACCCACACACCTTTCACTGTCCTTAGTGTCAACATTTTCTGATATTTAATGCTTTCTCATGTTACTCCAATGGGATTAACAGGTAATTGCCTTTGGTCACCCAGGGATATGCTTGCCCACTTGGATGGGAGACCAGAACGATGTCAAGGAATGCCTGCTTGCAACTTCGACCTGGGGCTTAGCTGGGCACTGCAGGGCACCAGCCTGGCCTGGTTAATACCCACTCACTCTTCACATCTCACTTCAAAAGTCAAAAGCCTTTGCTGACTCCAGATGAGCTCAGGTTGCCCTGTTCTTAGCTCTAATAGCCATTTAAAAATTGTTTGATTATTTTACTAATATTTTTAATCTACATGAGGACAGGGGACCGGTCTTTTTATTGCTCATCATCTCCTATCACCATATTTAACATCTAGGGGATCTCAATAAATGTCTGTGAAATGAATCAAAGAGAACTCTTCAGTTGGTAATTCTAAATGAAACCCCCCAGCACATCGGTTCTCAGCCCTGGCTGCACGTTAGAATCATCTGTAAAGTTTCTTTCTTTTTTCAAAAACAACGCTAGTGTCTATTCCTACCATAGACCTTTTAACTCAGAATCTTGGAGTGATTCTTCGCATGCAGCCAGCGGTTAAGAAAACTGTTGATCTGGTGCCAACCTCCCTGACAGGGAAGGTCATTGGCCACCAGGGGGCGCCCAAACAACACCAACAGCTCCAAGAAGATCCTGGCAGCTGCAGCTGCCTGAGGACTTTCCTTGTAAGTTCATCCCTTCTGTGACAATTTTTGATCGAGATCTGTTTTTCATGTTTTGCTTTTGAAGGACACAGACACACACATTAGGGTTTTAAATAGCAAATGCGTTCAAAGATCATGATGATTATATGAACAGTGATTCAAAAATAATGAGTGGTCCTCTAAGTGATATTTGCTTCCGTCCAAGATATCTAGAAAGAGCTTTACCGTTTGCCATTTTCTGTTAAAGCCTACCATCTGCAGCAGGCTAAGGACGGGTCCTGGGCTGAGACTGCTTCGTACTATAAAAAGGTGGAAATGAACTACAGAGGCAGGGCGTTCCTTGTGGGTGCTGCCCGCCCGCCCCCCGCCCCACTGCCCCTGAGACAGTCAGCGTGAGTTTTTAATCCTCAGCTGTGTAGCATTGAATGGGCTCTGTGGGCTGCATTCAGTTTTAACACGTGGATAGTGAGGAATTTTTGGCTGGGAGGGGATGCAGTGGACAGGCACTGGGCTCAGATCTCCTAGGACAGACAGGAGACGACAGCCATCTTTTCTTTCGGCCGCCCCCAAGTCCATGTCCAGACTTCAGTCTTACCGGCTTGGTCTCAAAGTTTAAGGCAAGCCACCACTCAGTTTGTGACTTTTAAGTGACAGCTCTACTCTAGCACCAGCGATCACTTTGCTGGCAGAAGGATGGTACCCAACTCTGTGCCTAAACGGTCAACTCTCCTATCTTCAGGACCTTCTGTGGGCCAGGCCCTGTGCTAAGGATTTGAGTACATCCACACGTTAACTCGCTTGAATGTAACTACCGCCCTGCAAAATAGCTTCCCTGTTTTACAGAGGAAGAAGCTTGGGCCCAGAGAAGTTAAGTTGTTTGCCTGAGGGCACACAGGTCTTCTGCTCTCGAGGCCATGGATATAGCCAAGTCAGAAAAGCCTGGGTTAAAATCCCAGCTACACCACTGACAGGCTATATAAACTTGGACAATTGGGTCTTCCTGAGGCTCCATTTGTTCATCTGTAGAAAAGATTGTTATAGAAATCAAACGACATACATGAAAGCAGCCAATAAAATATCTGAACACAGAAGACACCTCATAAATACGTATGTCTACCTATTTCTCTGTCTGTCCATCTCTCCTTCCCTTACTCTTTCCATCGGAGCAAGGTGGGTTATCAGTTGCTAGCTCTGAAAGGGAGCATGGGCCACCATTCTTCTTCTGAATACCTGCCGCTCTGGGCACTCCCTGCTCCGTGGCCCACTCCTTTCCTGGGCGGGCAATAAAGCCCTCGCTTACACACCTTCCCCTAGGTGTGAAGGTGAACATTAGGAAGACTTCCCAGATGGTGAATGTTCTAAGACACTGAGACACTTTTATCAAGGGAGGAAACTCCTCAGGAAATTCACAGTCCATCGAGTGTCCAGCTGGGTGTGAATGCCCAAAGGCAGGAGGTGAACCGGGATAACACTAGGTTGGGGGGCTTCACATTGTCCTTCTCCAATATACCCCAAAATAATTGTACACTTTTTAACCGTTGCCCTCTAAAGTTACTCGTTGTAAGTTGTTTGTTGCTCATCATAGGAATTGACATTTATAAAGAAAATTTTCATATTGTTCTTTTAAATATACACAATGGAAAATAATTATTATGTAATTTGATTCCCACTATCTACTTAAAGCATACACAAACTAGCTCATCTTCAACAGTCAAAAATTTTACATCATTTTTTCTTCTTCAACTCAGAATTTTACTTAAAAATATATCATTATATTTCGAAGTTCTCCGTGACCCAGGCTATAGTGCAGTGGCGTCATCGTAGCTCGCTGCAACCTCCAACTCCTGGCCTTGAGTGACCCTCCCTCCTCAGCCTCTGGAGTAGCTAGGACTACAGGCTTTTTTGTAAAGACAGGGTCTCGCTATGTTGCCCAGGCTGGTCTCAAACTTCTGGGCTCAAGTGATCTTCCTGCCTTGGCTTCCCAAAGTCCTGCGATTACAGGCATGAGCCACCGTGCCCAGCCTCAAAGTTTTTTTTATTGATTACTCTATCCTTCTTATTAGCAACTAAAATATGGGAAAACCGATTTTAATTTTTTTATTTCATATGATTCTAAATGCTAAAAAATTCTAGATTGAGTTATTGTTGCAATTATTAGTATGAAATTAACTAAAACATAATTAAAATTGGTTTTATTTCTTAAATATAAAATGTTGAATTACATTAACGATGTTTAAATTGTATTCAATTATGTATATTTCTTAATGAAATGGACTTTTGTTTTTCAGTTGGTTCATATATGTATGATAAATATTACTGATCAGAACGAGATAGGGTTCAGCATAAATTCTATTTCTGGTTTTATTTCTGTATGTGTTAACACTTAGGAAGCATGTTTACATACATCAGTGAGTGGAAATGGAAGGAATTTTGTTATGCGATGTCATTCAAGTCTTCAAATCTTCTTCTGAGTTCTATGCCAAAAATGCACCCTTAACACATATAAGTCTTGACAGTGAAAACCACAAAGCTATGCCTTTAGTTTATGGTGTCTTGATTCATATGAATGATGAACACTTCAGCGTACCCTTTTTTGGTGCTCTAGAGGCAGAGATGTAGCAGGAAGTGAGATGGTAAGTGAGGCACCCTCCTTTTGTAAGGTGAGAGAGAGCAGCAGGATTCTAAAGGGAGCCCAAAGGGAAAGTTTCTGACAGCTCTGCTGCAGACGCATCATCAGGCAGATACAGGGGCTCCCCGTTTCCTGGGATGGGAAGCCGGGTTAATAACACGGTTATAATATATAAAGCAAAAGTGGAAAGAACTACAAAGGTAAATAGACAAATCCATAATTACAATGGGAGACTGTAATGTACTCATCTCGCTAATTAATAGGACAGACAGACAAAAAAATCAGTAAGGGATACAGATTTGAATAACACATGTGACATAATGTACACGCCTATAGATCTGCAACAACCGTCTGCAAAATACACACCCTTCACATCACATATGGAATTTTTACAGAACTTGGCCATACACAAGGCCAAATATGCGAGGGAATGCATGTGTTAATTGGCTCGAATCAGCCACTCCACGGTGTATACCTCTTTAAAACTTCATGTTGTACATCATCAATACATACAATTTTTATTTGTCTATTAAAATTTTTTAAGTGGACCAAAAACCTTGACAGACACCTCCCCAAAGAAGATACACAGTTGACAAATAAGCATCTGAAAAGATGCTCCATGTACTATGGAGATGCAGATTAAAACAACAGTGAGATACCATTACATACGTGTTATTAATAGAATGCCCAAAACCCAGAACACGGACCACACCAAATACTGGCAAGGATGTGGTGCAGGAGGAAATCTCGCTCATCGCTAGTGAGAATGCAAAATAGTACGGCCACTTTGGAAAACAGCGTGGCAGTTTCTTACAAAAGTAAACATAATTTTACCATATGATCCAGCAATTGTGCTCCTTGGTATTTACCCAAAGAAGTTAAAAACTTATGTCCACACAGAAACCTGCACACGGATGTTTATAGCAGCTTTATTCATAATTGTTAAAGCTTGGAAGCAACTGAGATGTCCTTCAGAGGTGAATGGATAAATACTCTGTGGTACATCCAGGCACTGAAATACTATTCTGCACTAAGGATAAATGAGCCACCAAGCCATGGAAAGATATGAAGAACCTTAAATGCATATTACTAAGTGAAAGGAGCCAGTCTGAAAAGGCTACATACTATTAATACATGGTTCCAACTATGTGAAATTTTGGAAAATGCAAAAAACTGTGGAGACAGTAAAAAGATCGGTGGTTGCCAGACGTTGGCGAGAGGCAGGGACTGATAAATAGATAGAGCATAGAGGATTTTTAGAGCAGTCGAAGTAATTTGCATGATACTGTCATGGTGGATAACTGTCATGACACATTTATCCAAACCCATAGAATGTGCAACACCAAGAGTGAACGCTAACGTAAACTGCGGACTTTGGGTGTGATGATTGTTGATCAGTTGTAACAAACGAACCAGTCTGGTGGGAGATGCTGATAATGGTGGAGGCTATGCATGTGTAGGAGCGGGGAATAGTTGGGAAATTTCTGTACCTTCCTTTCAATATTGCTGTGAACCTAAAACCGTCCTAAAAAAATAAAGTCTTTTTTAAGAAAGGACACTATAGTAGTCTTCCCAACTTATTTAACCCTTATTATGTTAATAAAACTTACCCATATTGTTGATGTCACTGTTATACATTTGTTTTCTCTGCCTTTTGGTGTCTTCACAATTATTGAGGATCCCAAGAGCTTTTGTTTATGAAGTTTATCTCTAATAATAACTTAGAAATATTAGAAATTAAATCTAGAATTTTAAAAAATATGTATTTATTAATTTGCTTTAAAATAACAATAAGAGCTGGGCATGGTGGCTCATGCTCGTAATCCTAGCACTTTGG
The DNA here is from genome assembly GCA_004363605.1 of Indri indri. NCBI lineage: Eukaryota > Metazoa > Chordata > Mammalia > Primates > Indriidae > Indri > Indri indri. The sequence continues at coordinate 29,515 of RJWJ010016081.1, forward strand.
GAGGCTGAGGCTGGAGGATCACTTGAGGCCGGGAGTTTGAGACCAGCCTGAGCAACATAGCAAGACCCTGTCTCTACAAAAAATTTAAAAATAAAAAAAACAGCAGCACATGTTGGCAGGTACCTGTAGTCCCAGCTCCTGGGAAGGCTGAGGCAAGAGAATCACTTTGCTTGAGCCCAGGAGTTCAAGGCTGCAGTGAACCACTGCACTGCGCCACTGCACCCCACCCTGAGCAACAGAGTGAGACCCTATATCTAAAAAACAAAAAATAAAACCAAACAAAACAAAAGCAATAAAGCCCCATTGTATGTTAACACAAAAACATATGTTTTATTAGAAATAATATATTTGCCAAGACATGAAAAATTTTAGTGAGAAAAGCTAACCATTACTTTACAAATCTTTACAAATGTCTGGCCAGATAGGAAATGGCCAGATTTTATATCTACTTCTGCATTTAATTTGCTTGGCTATGTTGTTTGGCAGAAGTATATGAAGGTAGTGTAACCTCACACGGAGATGGAATCGGAAAAGGGAGGAATATTTCAATAACCTTTTCAGATCGTTGTAGTCAGTTTTTAAGGTAGACTCTGAAACCATATCGGAAAACTTTTGGTGCACTGTGACATTAAAATCCACTGGTCTATCTTGCAGTTTGAATAGCCTTTTACCCATGCGCACGTCTTCGATAATCTGACTGACACCAGCACTCTCACCCACATGCAGCCGTCACGTCACCCACAGAAGCCCAGGCACCTCAGGGCCCAGAGGCGGCTCCATCACTCGGAGCGGCTGATAACGGTGCCCTTGAGATTTTACTCTCTCTGGCTCACAGCAACGCACTGAAGTTTATGGCACGAGGCTACATGAATTTACAGATTAAATCATCTCCTTTTAACTCAAGTAACTCTTTCAAGACAAATATTATAAAATTGGACCTTCGAAGGGACCTTAGATCAAAGATAACACCAGTAAAGGAAGCACGAATGGAGGACAAGAAAACGGCAAACTCGACACATCTGCCAATTTACAAGGTTAAAAACGGCAACCATCAGATAATCAGATCTGTCAAGAAGTTAGCCAGAAAGACTTGAAATTGTCAAGACTATTGGAGATACAGTCACGAGGGCTTGAGGGTGGGGATGAGTTCTGAGAAATGTGCCGTTAGGTGATTTCGTCGTCGTGGGAACATCACAGAGTGACTTACACAAGCCTAGGTGGTACAAGCTACAGCACACCTACGCTACGCGGTATTGCTCCTGGGTCGCAAACCCGCACAGCATGTTACTGTACTGAACACTGCAGGCCATTGCAACACAACGGTAAGTACCTGTGTATCGAAATATATCTAAACATAGAAAAGGTACAGAAAAAATATGGTATATAAAAAATAAAAAATGGTACACCTGTACAGGGCAGCTTCGTTATAATATCATGGGGCCACATCATATACATGGTCCATCGTTGACTGAAATGTCATTATGCAGCGTGTGGCAGTATATTATTTCCACCCACTATTGTCAACCATCAACATTACCTCATGTATACACTAGGCCTGAAGACATTAGCTATGAAAATTTGAAGCAAAGGATTTAAATAGCTGTGTGTGTGTGTGTGTGTGTGTGTGTGTGTGTGTGTTAGTTTAGAAAAGAAGCACTGGAAGAACTTTTTTGTAAAGAAAGCCCAAAATAGTTTTTGCTGTCAAAAGGAAAATATATTCAGTCTTGATTGTATTTTACCAAAGTGCATATAAGATGTTGTATACAGATTGTTCTCCCTTTCTTTCCAAGAAGACATCCTAGTTTAAAACAACAAACAAACATTAGAAATAGTGAATGGGAATTAATGCTGGGTATTCTGAATATCTTGCATGTGATTCAGCAATAAAAGACAGAAGAAAGACCTTACTCAACTTTCAAAATTAGGTGCCAGAGTTGTATGTCCAGTAATATACTCAGCATGCCTGATTTAGCTCATGATTTATAATTATATGTAGCCATTTATTTCTGCTCAATGACAGGCTATGAGCAGAAGGTAACGATGGTGAGGATAATATGGTCATTGTTTTGAAGAGTAATCAGGAATTATCTGAATTATTTTAAAAATTCTTTTACAAATGAACAGAAAGTCATTCTGTTACGTTTTTTAGGATCCAACTCCCTCACCCCCAAATGTATGAATAGCTAGTACTTAAATTGCATACTTAGGAGCAGCTTAAATCTCAGAGTCATGAAATATCTTAACACCTTTCATATTTGACATGAATGAACTATTTTGTTATTTATTGAGCTGATCAGCTCGCAGGTTAATATGACCGGCTATCGCCCATTCCTCCCATCCAGGCTGGCAGAGCAGGTGTGATCTCTATCTCCTCACTCTCTCATAGCGCTTCATACATAAATGTGATGTGGCATTGCCCACAAAGTGCCATGGCCACGACTCACATTGCTACGAACTGACTAGACCAACTTCTTCAAAGCGTGAACCATTTCTCATTTTCCCTGCGTCTCCCAGAATGACTGACATACAGTAGACATCAGTAAGTACTTATAAAATTAATATGTTTTATTGAACTATCTGTACCATTCCTGAGCTTCTTTGGATTTCGCAGGCCGTATACCTGGTGTGATGCTCCAACCCATCTACCAAGTGACCTGTAAGACTGAGCTTCAGGTGAGGCCCAGAGCAAGAGCAGGCTTTGTAGTAGGTCCAGGCTGTGGTGCAGGCCATCCTACCTGGGGCTCAGGCCTTGACTCAACAGATCCAATGGCACTCAAAGGTTTATAGTTAAAAAAAAAAAAAAAAAAGGCGGCTGTATGGAACACGTATGGAACAGGGAAGTTCCAATAAGAGAACCATAACATAGTCCCATAGGCTTTTCAAGCAAAGCTGCACCTTCCTAAGCTGCGAGCTCTTCTTCCTTTGAGAAGAATACCCTGGCTTGCCTCAAGGAATTTGTAAGGTCTGAACACTTGACTATTTGGTTGGTTCCCCAGGAAGTCAACTTGGAGATGGGTTTGGTGGACAGGAGGTATATTGGACACTGCCCTTGGCAGCAACAACCTGTAAGAGAGTGAGAGAGACAGGACTGGGCAGAAGGAGAAGTTGAACTGAGATAGTTGCAACAGAGGCCTCAGCTGCTCGCACAGGGAACTCTGGAATTGGGATGTCCCTATGGAGTTGTCCTGCCTCGAAAGGGAAGGGGGGCCAGTACGGCCACATCAGTGCGGTATTAGATGTGGGCTTTCCCCAGGGAGGGGGCATAACCCTGGGCAAAGCTGCTCCCATGGGCTTTGAGAAATGTCCACAAGTGGCCCAGCTGTGATAATGTTCCCGGCAATTGGGGTAATGAGTCTCAGTCCTGGATTAGGTGCTCTGAGCAGAGCACAGTATCCAGCACACCATGGGACTCTGAGTGGCTATGTGGCTTGAGTTTCCAACCATGAATTAAGTGTTCTCTGATCAACTAAGCCACAATGTTTGAGGCATGTGGAAACAATCTCTTATCAAATGGAGGTGGTATCTATGAGATGAGGTTCAAGAGGTGTGGAAGGCACATGCGAGTCACACCTACCACCTTCTGCTGCAGTGCTGGCCCTCCCCCAGTTCAATCTGTGACCTTACGGGGACCTCCCATTGCTCAGTAGACAGAACTTAGAGGAATTCACCTGGTTGCCCACTGTAGGTAGAAGGAGAATCACCTGAGAAATGGGTCTACATTGAGTTTTGGGAAGTTGCTGACAGTTTGGCAACCCAGTCAGGGATTTGGAAAGAACAAGATTGTAAGATTGGTGACAAGAAAATCTGGGTAAGAGGTATGAGGCTGGATGTTTGAAATAGGCATAGAGTGGGGACATGTGTGTCCCGTGGGAATGTTTATCAGAGGGCATCCGTTGTAGATGAGGCTCTTAGATGTAAGGTGGCTGCATCAAGCAAATGCAATTACTAATCTAGATTGGATCAGCTAATAGCAGAAACCAAGACTGAGCACCATTTCCCAGGAGACCAGTCAACTATGCACTAGCAATATTGTTCACTGTACTCATCAATGTGTCCTAATTGAAACAGACACCTATCAAGCAGAGTCTGAGGAAACTAGTATGACAAAGAAAAAGAAAGAAGATACATTTTTAAAGAAATTAAAAAATGTGAAATAGACACCTATTGCGGGGTATTAATTTACCTTCCCTGCCCATCCTGCTTGTGCCAGCACACCGTCTGTGGAGTTAGGGAAAATTTTATTTACCATCATTAAATCTCATGTGCCTTTATTTATTTATTTTTACCAAAGTACTCACTTCATAGCCATAGCAATGCAGCAATGGGCTCCCGCCCATGGAATTCACTGGTGTTACCACATACCTCACCGCCCAGAAGCCAGTGGCCCAACAGAACAGAGAATGACCAGCTAAAGACTTTTTGTAGTGTCTACCAGAAGACAACACCTGCAAGGTCGAAGTGCTGCCCTAAAGGGTCTGAGAACCAAGGAGTGAAATTAGGAGTGGTTCCTCTCATTGCTATATCTGATAAAATCACTGGGAGAATGCTTGCTTCCCATTCCTGAGCTCCGAGCTCTGCTGATTTGGAAACCTAGGTCCTCAAGAAAGACATTTACTCCTTCAGGAGATACAATGATGGTTGCATTAAACTTGAAGTTGAGTCTTCCACCTGATCATTTAGGATTCCTCAAGCCACTGAACTGATGGGCTGAGAAAGGATAAGTGTACTGGCTGGAGCGGGTCATACCAATTATCAAGGGAAAATTGTGTTGCTGCTGCAAAAAGGACCCTTCTATCTGGAGTCACTCTAAGGGGTCACTGGGGTGCCACTAAGAATAGAAAAATATTTAAAGAATAGTAATTGCATGTCCAATAGTAAAGGTGAACTAAAGACTAGGGTAACTCCATAAAGCCAAGGAATACCAAAATCTCAGAGCACTCAGGTACGAAGGTATATTTTACCAAGTAAATAACCCCAACTAGCCACAGTGCTGGCTGAAGGCCAGGGCAACATGGAATGAGCAATGGAATAAGAAAGGGACAAATATCAATTATGGCCTTGTGACCAGTTATACAAATGAGACCTGAAGGATCTCATATTTTGCATATTTTATGTGCATATTAACCATTGATAACATATTTTATGTGAGGAGCATCGCTGGTGCTCAATTTTACAATAAGTTCAACAGACCATGAGAAGCAACATTCAGACTCGATGGGAAGGACTGGAAGAGACCTTGGACCTGAGGTGGATACAACAGCTGAGGGACTTGCCCTTCCCCTTGTTAGAGGACAAAAGGAGAACGCACCTTCCTTTGTAGCAGAGAGGGCTCCACGTTTGACGTTGTTAGATACAGATGGAGAACAAATGTTGAAGGATGAAGGGGTCTGTGCCAGTCCTGGGTGTGTGTCCACCAGATCCACTCAGGTCCTCCGGCCCCGCTCAGCCCTGTATCTCCAGGAGGCGAGTCCTTACAGACTGCATTGCCCAGGCTCCTGGAGGGGCTGAGAGGTTCTGGAGGGAGGTTACAAAG